>JASVER010000038.1:0-191431 GCA_030449065.1 Oceanodroma leucorhoa | reverse complement strand
ACCGCGCCACCTGTACCAGGCACGCCGCTCCCCACCCCACCGCCACAGCGGCCCGGCTCACGCTCCCCGCCGCGACCTACCGGACAGCGCCTCCGCTCCCCGCCGCCGCCTCGCCGGCCGAGCCCGCTGCGCTCCGCCCGCTCCGCTCCCTCTCGCTGCCTGTGCCGGGGCGCGGCTTGGGGCCGTCGCCGTGACGCCGCACGCCCAGCCTCGCTCTGGCGCGGCGGGGGCGGCGCGGAGGGGAGGGGTGACCTCGCCGCTCCGCTCCCCCTGCGCAGGCGCGCGGCACGGCGCCGCGCCGCCGCCCCTCCCCCCATCTCTCCCCACCCCCCTTTTCCCCCCCCTCGCCCGCCGGGGCCCATGTTGGTGCGGCCGCCTGGGCTCCGCGGGGCACTGACACCCCTCTGGGCACACACACACACCCCCGGCGCGAAGCGGCCGGTGGCAGGGGCGAGCAAGGGATGGCCGCCGCTCGGGCGACGCTGCCCTGACTGGAAGCCCCGCTGGGGCGGGCCGGGCCGCCCGCCGTGCGGCTCTGTGGCCTCCCCCGGCCTGCCGCCACCGCCTGTGGTGGCAGCGAGGGCGGGAGGGAGGAGATGGAGGCCACCCTCCCCCGGGCCCGGGGTTGTGTGGGGGCCGGAGGCCGGACGCGTGAGCCGTCGTCGTCGTCCCCACGCCTCTGCTTTGGACTTGGGAGATTTTTACTCGGGGATGGAGCATGAGCGAAATGTGCTGTTTCAGTGGCCAGAGGCTGGAAAAGTGTGTTAAAAGCTGGAGACCAGAACTCAAGGTTGCTTTGCAGTGCCAGGCCTCTGATCCGTACCCCATCTCCAGCCCTGTCAGACATTCCCAGAGATGCCTCGTGCTCCATAGCAGCACGTCCACAGGGATAACGCGGTCCTTCCCCAAGTTCTCACTGGGATAACACTGTCCCTCTYTCCCCAAGTTCTTGTAAGCCCCAAGTAGGAGCCATAGGTTAGTTACAGCTCAAAGGTGGGTCAAAAGCACATTATGGTTGCTTTAAGTTAATTTAGAACATCAAGAGCTGGAAACATAAATGCCAGGGCAGTATTTCTTACATTTCTAAAAGGGTTTTGAGATCCATCGGTGTTTTAGAAATGCAACATGCTACTGGTTTTATGTGAATTATTACACCTCTGGATGTGAACAGCCTATCATTAGCCCTGCTAATACAAAGCAGGGTACACATTGCCTGCAAATAATTATGATATTTCTTAGCCTTTCTCTTACTTTAGTCCTAAATAATGAAAGTCACTTTTTTCCTAGGGTCACTAATATTTTCCAGTTACAAATGGTTTAACTGATAAAGGTTAAAAATAAATGAGCATTTATGTTTCTAGGAAACACTTAGTAAGCAAATAGTTAATGTGGTATGTTCAGATAAAACTTTTGCTCTGAGGAAGTCCACAGCAGAGTGTGTAAAACTGACAGGAAGTTGCAGTGAGGCTTCTGGCAAGGAGAGTGGGTGTAGAGGAAGCACAGGCTTTCTGTTTGTAGCACAGAGATAGAAAAGGGATAAAAAAAAAGAGAGCGATTACATTTCCCCAAGTTGCATGATGGAGAGTTCCTTGCTATAAGTGTTTGGAGACCGTACAGCTTCAAATGAACGTGTGGGAGACGCTAGAGCTCAGAGCAAATGGAGTCAGAGAATGACCAGAGAAATGAACTGCCCTTRGTAAGAGAAGCTTCATCTAGATTCAAGGCATCCAGAAAGTGACGCATTTGAAAAATACTTTTCTTTAGAGTGTTGCTCCCAAATCCCAAACGTCATAAAATCTCTTCCGAAGTCCAGACAAATCTCTTGGTGCTTTGCAGCTTAAACCCTTGTGCAGTACTTTGATAATGAATCCCTGTAAATGATGGATAATGCAAGAGAGATCAGGTTGTGAGAAATCAAGTGCCTAGAAACCAGTCCTTTTTCAGCGGGGTGTCCTATACGGAGCAAAAATCATTAATGAGGAATATCAAAATACATAAAATACAGTCTCTCAAGTAAAAATCATAAAAGCATCTCATGCAACTATTAGCTGTAGAGTATGGTTACTCACCAGATAGAAAAATGTTTCTGTTTCTTTAGACTTTTCTGTCAGTAGATATTATTATCAGCTCCCAGAAATATCCATTGTACAGAGGAAAAGAGCAAATAGAAAGATATATCCTCTGCCCTCACAACTTTCTTCAGTGAACTAGATTAATCACAAATAACAAGCAGTGTTCCGGGAACAGATGTGTGTCATTACCATAATAATATTTTACAGTGTGCCTTTAATTGCCCTGTGTTTTATAGGCAGTGGGGCAAATACTGTTCTTTGCTATACAACAAGAAAACAGGAAGGGGCTTTTGGGAGTCTGAGTGAATCTCTCGTGAGCAGATCTTGGCATTTTGAGTTTCATACAGAGGAATCTGAAAATCAGTATTTTAAAAGAAGTGTATATACACATATATACACATATGGTTTACTTAATATAGCCATGCTTGGAGATTGATCACTCTAACTAGAAGAAATAGGCAATTGGGATCCATTCTGAGCAAGAAATGGAGTGTTCCCTTTTCCCAACTCTTTCAGCCACATACTTTGAATGTGAGTCGGGCCCTTAAGTTTGGATTTTCCTATGAATAATCTAGCTAATCCTCAGCGCAATTCTTAAACCAGCTTTACTCATATCAGTGTGACTGGCGAATAGAAATTGGGGTGCTTGTTAAGCATGCTCACCGGGTACTCCACAGGACTTGTTCTGCTCAGCTTGTTAAGCATTTCACATGTGCCTGAGCSACTCGCTGATGGTCACTCAAGCAACTCTGCCAGTGTGGAGGTGCGCCTGTGACAGAGCAACTCCCCAAAGAGCCGTGAATACGGAAGAAATGGGGGAGATAGGGCCAAAGTGCTGTTGTATTGAATAGGAACAACACAGCTGCATCAGCTTTCCTGCTTAGTGGGCTTGCCTGTGCCCAGCATCTATCTGGAGTTTTAAAAGTAGGAGGTCAAATACCCAGCCGCCAGCTCACCGAAGGAAAAAACAGAAGAAACCTGCTTATGCCCATAAACCTTAATGACAAATAGACCTTTCCAAAGCACAGTACCACTTGTCCTTTGGGCTGTAACTTCTGTTTCCCAGTTTACCAGTTGCCTGCCTGTACTTCAAAAACCTCTTATTTCAATGACCAGTGCTTAGCTGGAGYTCATTCAGCCTACTCATCACTAACACAGTGAGCTGTCTGATAATGTCATGGCTGTTGTGAGGAACAGCTACAAGGGAACATAGAAGATCCCCTCTGATGGAAGAAGAGGAGGAAAATACTGACAGATCTTGTTAAAAAGTTCTGTGGAATTAGTGGAGGGCAAGGAGGAGTTGATAGGGGAAAACAAAGGAATATTGTTTTAAACGATGCTTTAATAAAAGCTTGACAGGGTGGCCTTTGGTCACCTCCATATAATTTTGCTAACTTTGCCTGCATTGTTTTCGCTGGGGCTGCATGGGTGTTGGAACGAAGAATGTGGCTCTATGTGTATTGCAGTTTCATTACTGCTGAAATACAGCCATCTCTGGGACAGAATGCAGAGCTGGCTTGTGCCAGCAAACTCTGAAGTTTAATGGGCATGCGGTGCCAGGGAATGTTGTACTGGCTGCATGCCAACTAGCTGTGAACTTTTCTAGAAATTTGTCCCGAAGGGAAAAGAAATGTCATTTGGTTAATCTAGGAGGATGCTTTGCTTTCAGAGAGGAAGCAAAGTTCTCATCTTTTCTGGTGAAATGACTGAAAGGGGTCGATTCTTACCTCGGAGACTCGGTTGTTCCAGCAAGAGAGTGCTTACTAGATCAGAATGTGCTTTGGATCGTGAGACCAATAAGGAGACATCATCTCCAACGCTAAAGAAAAATGGCTGTTATTTTTGAGACATAGATGCGTGAGATATCTTTATCATTCTTTATCCTTCAACATGATTTTCGTTTGGTATTTCTCCATACTCAGAAGATTTAGTCATGTAGAGTGGTAATACTTGCCTGCCTGAATAGCTCCTTGAGACATTTCAGAGATGTGTCTTCCCCTGCAAACTCGATGCAATTTCTCTGTCTTCATATCCGTTGATACAGCTTCAGCCTGAGATTTTTACACTGATAATTATCAGYTCTACCAGTTCATCATCTTCACTTCTAACATAGCTTCCATTATGCAGTTCTGCATCTTAACCTCTCTTCATTGCATCTTCTTGATGTGTTGCCATTTACTAATCAAAGTTGTTTAAACAGAGGTTTAATCACAAGCTTGACTGAAACTTAACTGCAAGATTTTTTTTTCCCAAGTCTTTTTTACTTTCCATATGTTTACCTCATTGTGGAGGAAAATCCTCCAGTCACTTCTCTGCTCCTCTTCCTCCTCCAAACTATCTTGAACTAATGCTTTTTCCTACCTCCTAGGGATGTTCCATGACTCTTCCAATTTATCTGCCAATATCTCTTACTGGGGTAACCCTTTTCCCTGCCGTTGTACCAAGTCCTACTATTTGTTCATATAGTATAGCCCTCCCTTTATCGTGAGATTTGTCTCCCTCCCCACCCCATGATAACTGCTTTGAGGAGCAAAATTTGCCTTTGTTCTTCTAAGCTGAGGAAGAACAGGCAATGGACACTACTGAATCTGAATTGTAAATGTCAACATTTACTTACAGGGGTCTCATTTTTTAATCTATTTTCTCCTGCCTTTGAGAGACTACTTTTTATATCACCGCAGTTACTTCAGATAAAGCAAGGAGTAACTGTTTCACAACATGGCTGTTGTGAAAGCACAGTACTCTGAATTGCAGAGAGATTCAAGAAAATGCCCTGAGCTCTGGAATTTAAACTCCTAAAAATAAGGATTAATTTGGTAAAAGGAAAAGCCTACTTTATTTTATCCTGTGTTGAAAAGATCTTTCAAATTGCATTGGATAGCCAGCTGATCAGATAAGGAACAAGATTGTCACAGCAACATAAGTGTTTTAAAAGAGTAAATGAAGAATAATGCATCCAATTGGAACTAGAGAGAGAATGTAATTACCTGGAGCAGAATCTGTCCAGGATACGGGTGAACACTTCTTTTAAAAAAAAAGTCACATATGTTTTAACAATTTCAAAGCTTCAGAAGTTTTACTTCCCTCCTTTGCCAGGAGAACACTTTTAGTAGCACATGATGCAGAAAGAAGGTTACTACCTTCTGAATCACCAGCTCCTGTGACTGGGTAGTTCTTCAAAGTCTTCCATACAAGGACGGGGTGCAACAGCAGTTAACTGATGATGACCAATACATTCACAATTTAGATAACATAGCAGTATAAAGTTCTAAACTAATGCTTAGTTTCCCTCATTTATAATTCTGCACTCTTCCTGAGAATGTCCTTCTTCACCCTGTTACCAGATATTTTAGAATAATGCATTGAGCAGAATAGAATAGCCTGAGCAGAGACAGCACTGGGACCAAAGTGGTAGTCCCAATCAAGTATATGGGAAGTGGGTACTTTTGACTTTGCTTTACCAGAACGTGAAATCTGACTTGGGAAAAGTGTTTATAATTATAACTGAATGTCAGTACCAACAATTAAACTATTGTACCTTTCTTTYGTTCTTTGATTTTTTTCTTTTTCACTGTTACTCTTCTTTAGAATAGTCATTTTTATCCAGATTCAGACTCTACTGGAGATAGAGGAAAAGTTACTGTTGATTTTAATGAGCTTTATACCAGGACTTAAATTCAGCCCTTGAGGGATGTGCAACATTTAGCAATACTTGCATTTAAAATATATATTCACTTCTGGTTTACGTCAATATTAAGACAGGAGCATGATGACAGGTCTAAAAATACTCAGTGTTTTTTGTCCTGCTTCCCCCAGCAGCAGAATTATATCCCAATTAATGTAGCAATTTACACTGAAATATAGATATGATTTTTCTTTGCTTCCTTTCATTTCTCTCCACTTCAGAATCAAGCTTTAATTAACACAATGGGCCAAAAGCATTCACAGGGATCTCTTGAAATCATTAGTTATGTTAGCAGGTCATTAGTTTTGGTACTCAGTTTGGTTAGAAGAACAAAATGTACAGCACAGAAAGGAGAATTTATTTCATAACTTTGTAAGATCATTTTCTCCTAAGCTTCCTTTGAAGATATGGTCTTGTTATACCATAGCTTTCCTCTGGCCATGGAAGCTGTTGCTGAAACTACAATCAGGAGAGAGGGCTTAATGAGGATTGTTAAAGTCTACACCAAGGAATACACATATTCTTTGCCTTTTAAAGATAGCCAAAAAGCAGGGTAATTTTTTTTTCCATTAATCTTTTTGCAAAAAGAATGCGTTTTGGGTTTTTTAGCTGATAAAAATTTCTTTGTTTTACTTCTTTCTTAACAAGTCCTCTTAACAAGTTTGAGGGGCAAACCCCTCAAACAGCCATTTCATTAAAGTGTTTACCACTAATTCAACTGTATATTTTAGTTGGAAGGTAATATTTTAGTGAAACTTTGTGTACCCCAAATAAGCAATGTAAAAACAGGAAAATATTGACGAGCGTGCTGATTTTGGATGAGTGCATATATACAAACCATCTCCAAGTAAGTTGCTACATGTGCCACAGGCCATGGCTCACAGTCTGATCTGGGAAAGTTTTGACGTTTTTTCATGTCGTATGGGTGCTCTGATAATCAGTGGCATCGGAGCTGTGCAGAGACGTGTTGGTGCCCTGCTCTGCCTCCTCTTGCTCCCTCTCGCCATACTCTTTGCAGCTTACTTYGTTAATTTTAGCCCGTCTTTCAGGGTGGTTTATCAGCTAGTAGGCCTACAGCCTATTTGCCCCTTTTCTGCTGTCACTTTCAGAAGGACTCAGGGGTCAAATCCCTTCTTGTTCCTTAACTGGCCTGAGGTTCTGAATAGATTATTTGTGTAATAGATTTATTTTATGAATCCTTTCATTTTAGTATTGCTATACTATGCAGTTCTGCTGAACTTCAAATTGAAGATCTCGTAATATCCTATTCCCATGAGATGTCTGTGTTGTTATATTCAATTTTTATCACTAAAAATATGCATTTGAAATGAAAATGCTGTCCTCTCCAAACCTTTCTGACAAATTCAGAGTTGCTCCAAGGTCCCAAGCCTTTTTAACTACCTCTGCACTACACAGAATCTTCTATTACAACCTCGAGTAGCGTAAAATTTATTCTAATTTGAGCTCTAGACAGTGTTTTAACATTCAGAGGAGGCTGGGTGAAGAGGAGCCCTGTGAGTCACTACCAAAGATAGGGACGGAGCGGAAGCTGTAGCCCTGGTGTTGCGTTTCCTTGCGTGAGGCGAGACTCGTGTTGCCCTGGTGCTGTGTTTCACACGCGGAGGTGATACTCCACTGGCTGTGCTAGCTGTGCCGCCGGCATGTGTGCGCCGTGTGGCATTTCCAAATCCAGTTCAAGTGAAAGGAGACACAGGGCCATGATTTTAATGATGTAACATAAAATAAAACGTCTATTTTTTTTTTTAAATGGTATTGCCACATGAGTTGATAGTTTTGCTCCCTGCTTTTCCTAATTCTTGTTGCTTTCTACATTCTTCCTTTTCCTTCTATTCTTCCTTTTCCTTAAAAAATGAACAATCTATGGGAGTTTCAAACTCCAGTGAGGACACAATGAATCACAGTAATAGATTTCATGCTGTCTTTCTCTAACTCATATAATTTCATCTAAGCTTCATTATATATCATTCCATTATTTTATAAAACAGCAACTTTCCCCTTCCCCCCTTCTTCTTCTCTTTAGCTTTTATCTTGTCCCCCTTTTTGCTTTAACACAGCAGTTTAAAGATTGCAAGTTAGTTCTGGGGTGGGGTTGTGTGATATAATCAACTTGGAGATAGTCTTTACATTTCCTTTCATCCACTACAATACTGAAATTTATGCTCAGAAATCAGCATTTACTCTTACTTTATTTTTTTATGCTCCTTCAATGATATACAAAAAGAGAGGACTCTAGCTTTTTTTCCTGATAACACTCTTAGATTAGCACCATGTTATTTAACAATTTTGGTACATAACAGTGGATTCAGAGAAAGCAGTGCCTTGGAGATAACAGTCATTTTATAGCCAGTTCTTGTGAATAGCTTTTTATCGTTTAAGTAAATTTTTTTGTCTGTCTTTGGGCATTCAGTAATGGAGGATTCCTCAGGAGGGAATCCTTCCTTTTATAGAAGCAGTTCTGAGGCGCTTCAGGGTTTCCCAGGTTGGCCCGTGTCCTGCTCTCCCTGTATCTGCCCTGTTCCAGGCATAACATCGTATTTTAGTTCCCAGGAACATTCTGTGCATGGTTTAGGCTGTTTGTGAAGGCTGCATGTGTGGGGATTGCAGTTTACGGGCACACGGACTCCAGAAAGTGAACAGAGCTGCCCACATTATTTAACGTACAGAGAACACCGAATGTCATCAATTCACTGGGCCAGTAATTCTCAGCATTTTCCATACTCAGGATTTCTGCTCATCTAGCCAGAGTGTGATTAGATGGCTCTCTCAGATTGCAGTGTAGGGAGGACAGGCAGTCCATGACTCCTTGCCACATACATGCATTCATGACACCCATGTTGAAAAGCTGTGCGTGTACTTGTCCAAGTTACACTCCAGAGATGTATTTTTTAAATGCTATGTAATAAGCTACCTATTCACAACAGAGTCATGAACCATTCTGTCATATAGATGTCTGTCAGCTTGTTAGAGCTCATTTCGGGTTTGTTAGTATATTCTCAAGGCGGCTTGGCCCATAATTAAGAGTCCTTAAACACCACTAACAAATCTCAACCCCATTTTCTTTCAGAGTTTATCAGTGGAGAAAAGCTTGCCAGCTGAACCTATATGGAAGCTGTCATTTCTCTAAAGGACAGTTAAAAACATATCATATACCCAGTGTCCTGTGGCTTAATACCATATCACATAAAATAGATCCCATGTAGTTACATGGAATTTGTAAGATGGAAAGTTCAACCTTAATTCCTCCCTCCTATGTATGCAATCACATAATATATAAACAAATTACAAAATTCATCAAAGAATATTGTTAAATACATGTCCAAAGTGAAATTGAACTAATTGGTTATTTGCTTGCCCACACACTTCATAAACACATACATGGAGGCAAATAAACAAACAAGCAATTTTTGAGACATCAGTTTCCTGATCATTTGTCCACATTTCTAATAGGTTTTGAGTGACAGCAGTAATAATATTTGGGAAAATGCACCGTACCTATATGCATGTAAACATACAGTTAGGATTGCTCTGGGAATCCTATTTTTGAATTTCCACACTTCTTTGCAATGGAATGTTTGACCTTCATGATGTATTAACATACAGATTTTTTTTTAATTTAATATACCGATGAAATTGGGGCAGAGAACACAGATGACTGCCTCGAGCCCTCAGGCTCTTGATTATCTCAGGATAACTGTGCCTTCCTGGAGTTGCTCAACTGCTGCATTAACAGTCTTTACCGTGAAGAAAGCAGCGTTAGATAAACATCATTCAGAAGGGTATCTCTAATTGTTTGAGCCTACAGAAATAATTTGCCCCAAGCATCAGCAGTAGATAGGTGTGGTTTTCAGATCGTCAGGAAATATCTTTGGCTAGTATCAACTCAGTGCCGTGTCATCCTCTTCCTTTAATTGACACTGAGTGTATCACTTACTCATTCTAACRTATTTACAAATCTTGATTAAGTCACAATATTTAAATGTCAATATATTCATAGTGGTTTTATAGGCTAGGGGTTTACCTGCCTTTTTTTGTGTTTGAATACTTCATGCCCAGACAGTAAAGGACATTTATTTATGCCTGGGTGTTGGCTAGTGCCAGCAACAGCTGCCAGCCGCTGAGGGTGGCACTGGGAAGTTGCAGCGCTCAACAGAGGCATCCTGGTAGGTGTCTTCACTCCCTGACTGAGCAGCTTTTGGAAACAAGCCACCATCATCGTGCTTGCAGTCATGACAGAGAGCAGATCTAGAGAGTGAGGAGCTTCTAAGCCTCGCAGGGCCACCCCACACGCATTCGAAACTGGCCACTAACTCCACCGGAGCAGGATTCCTTGCAGTTGTCCTCTCTGTGTGTTGTTGACAAGGGGTGGTTTGAAGATGACCCTCTTTGCCTCTCAGCTTCACATCTTCAGTGTGTATTTGCTCCTTTTTACACATCCACCGTTTTGTCCTCCTGCATATGTCACCCAAATCTTCGTACAAATGTCCTGCAATTTCCCCCCTGCTCGAGTGCAGAGGCTATGCACCCAGTGTCACTACACCTGGAGTTCATAGCTCACGTAACTGCCAGCACAGAAAATGTATATATATACCCTACAGGAAACTTGGCAAAGTAGAAGTGTTGGGGTGCTTGGAAACTCCAGCTGGAAGGYCTGTCCCACATAAGTGAGGCCACTATTCCAGTAAATGACATCTATTTCTGCTGCGTAAAATTAGGGAAAGATTGGTTTCCTGGGACCTTACCGTATTTCCAGATTAATTGCATCCAAATGAAGTAGAAGGTGCTGATGATACACTGGCAATATCAGATGTTCCTGTTTCATTTACTGAAAGACAAGTTCTGTTATATTTTCCCATGAATAACAAGTGGCCTGATGGCAGTTCCTAGATGTTGGGATCTATCTGAATACAGTAAAAATCAAAGTCATTTTGTGAGGGAAAGAAAAGAAAATGTAGTTTGATTGTTGATTCCTTTTTTTTTCTTTTTGGATAGTTTTATGTTCATCTGTCCTCAAAAATACGTGATCACTAACAATTTGGATATTGATAAAATATCTACAGCACTGACTTGCCATCAGAATCTATGTTTAGGCTATGTTTTATACACTGCTTTTATTTAGATCTTCTTTCTTCTTTTGTTTCCGGGGAATTTAGATTGAGCTAACATAGCTCCTTTTTTTTATTTCTCAAATTTTTATTCATATACATCTCAAAATATCATACCCTATGTCAAAGTATCCATCGCTCCCTTGTGCATATATGTATCAAAGCACATACATATACACTAATATTTGCCAATTACTTATACAACACACATTATTTTAACAACATAATACATATACTTACACATACCTATAGCATATATCATTATTATATAGGGCTATGTAATAATAATAATTACAATTGTGTGTAAATGTATGTATGTGATGAGAAAGATCATAAGAGGATTGTATCAACATGCTAGCTATTACTAGTGGTACTTATTTGCAGAGAGAAAATTAACCAAAATAACTGTAGTGGATTACGTATGCCTGAAAAAGTAGCTGTCCTGGAATTGTCATTACAATTAAAATTCATACCTTACTTTAATCCAGAGAAATGCTATGAGGTACAGAAACCCCATTGTTATTACTAATAGATTCCTCACAAGTTGAGATGCATGTTGTGAGCATTTATCTGTAGGCAGAAGTTACTGTACTTTTCACAAAGACAACGCATGGCCACAGAAAGGCGTTAACGCTTCTGCTCTAACATTGTGGTTTGTGAACACTGACGGCTTCTGAAGCCTCTCCCCTTTCCAGAGCGAACACTCACAAATCCGCTGTAGGAAGAGATAAATAGCTGACTTCAATCCCAGCCTGCTTCCACTCCTCTGAACAGCTCATTCAGAAGCACTCGGCTTTACAGACATTTTATCCCGAGGCTTTTATTGCTGAAAGGAAGTGGGGACAYGACTTGCCTGTTCCCACTGCCGGCTCCCCAGGTTGCACATAGATCTGCTGCCACAATAGGGCTGTAGTTGTATTTCAGCAGCAAACACGAAACGGGCCATAGCTACAGCAAACAGAGAAAGAGGAATAATAATAATAACCTCAGCTGTTCTCAAGCTGAGGTGGATCCATGAAGTGCCACTGGTATTTTGGTTGCAAGATGACGATATGTGAGCTTGTTTAAATGATACAAAGTAATCCATTATAATTATACTGAATGAAATGAGAAGGATGGCAGACCAAGCACTTATGCATCATAGATATTGGCTGTCAGGTTTTAAGGTCTGAAAATCATTTGTTCAGTCTTTAAAAAAATGTTTCTATCAGTGCAGAGTTTGGCAGTTTAATGATACCTGCATTCTATGCAACACATATTCTTCCATTTAAACAAGTTGAGGGTCTGATCTCATATTTACGACCAAGCTAAAACTTTCAGAGCTCTGAGTGCACAAGGAATGCATAATCAGATTTTAAGAGACTCAAATCTTCAGCTCACAGCTGCCTTAAATATCCCTTAACAACATCTATTCCTAAGGCTTCCTCCCAGCTCGGAGGGAGAGGAAAAGATATTAATTAAGGGTGCTATGCCAGTTCATAGCAGCTAGAGATCCAACCTAATAGTTATCGTCCACAATAGAAAGAAGAGTCTTGATGGAGATCTCCAGGATACATATGCTAATTATCCCAAAGATAATTACTGGGTGCAATGGTAGGAGATGATGAATACTCTTTACTCACACTGGAACCAGTGGGCCAAGTGTAAAATGGTGCCGGCTCCTTTACTACTGGCTGATAAAGYATTAACAAGAGAATTAAAGATACTCAGCAATGCTAAGGAAAAAGCCCTATATGAAAACTGCATATATATTAACCAGCAGCTTTTTTGAGCAGAGCAGGAATCTTCAGATTTATACTGATAGCCAAAAGGGGTGCAAGAAACTGGCTGTTGGATTTCAAGTAATGAAAACTTTATCCCTTTCTCCTGTCCTGTCACAGTAATCTAATATTTCTTAGTTATATTATAGTGCCCATGAGTTTTTCTCTATGATCAGTCCGAGATGTCAATCTGCTAAAAGGATTCCTCTGGACCAGAAGACAACTTGGCAATGTGTCCCATTGTGGCCATCCTACAAATCTTTTGCCCAAGTGCAACAGAAGCTTTCCTGAATGCCCTCAGTACATTTATTGCATAGGACACCACAACAGAGAGAGTAGGGTGGTGAGCTTAAATTGAAGTTTACTCGGTCATCTAATACAACATTTCTGAAAGGATTTAAGAGCACAAGCACGTAAGAAATGCCCTACGAGGTCTGACCAATGATCTGTCTTGTCCCTGTATTCTGCCTTTGACACAGGTGGCAGACATTGTACAGGTAGAAGAGCAAGTGAGCCCTGACATACTCTGTGGCTCATTCCTCGCATATACCCCCATCATCCAGAACTGTTGTATTGGGGGTGTTGGAGGGTACCTGGTGCTTTTTATGGACCTGTTGTCTGTGCATGCGTTGGAAGTTGTTCAACTGTTGTTCAGCTGAAATCTGACTACATGTCTGAAAATACTTGGAAGCTCAGAGTAAGGTTTGCCAGTAATGCTATGCACTAAATAGTTGCAGTTTTATTAGCATGAAGACAAGTCATAGGAAAAGACAAAGAAATCAGTTTCTCTTTCTTGCTTCTTGGACTATATCTTTTCCCTTTAAATTCCTTGGTTCCATCTCTTATTTGCAGCACTTCATCATATTACTGTTGCTGTTCAAGTCCTGCAAGATTCCCAGTCTACCTCTTTGCACACATTTCCTTCTTGCCGATTCCTGAGTGTTTTTTGCATATTAGATTTTCACTCTTTCTTTTCTGTTCTTTTCTGGTTCTTGTACTCACGTTTCCTTTCACACTGCACATCCAACCTGTAAAGCAAACAGCTTAGTGTCATCTACCGCATTGCATTATACTGCATTTATTTCACTAAGATTTTTCAACGTAGTTCTCAGAAAAAAAATCTGTGACCCTTCGTGTTTAAACTGGATATCATATGTGGCTTCTCATGTGGTTTTCTCAACTGAAAGAGATGGGAAAGCGTTCGCAAACAAATAGTGGTGGCTTCTAATACATGGGAGAGTTGAGATAGGTAGGTGCCTGCATTTCTGTTACACTTGTCAGTAGAAACACCATGTAAGATACAGAGTTATGGGGAGGGGCAAAACCAAAATTTGGAGGCAATCTGCGGATCCCATCTGGCACTGTAGTCTCTTTTGGACCTTTAAATGCTAGTAAGTATTAGTGGCCAAGTGAGAAGGCACCGGATCAGGTGCCTGAAACGGTCCCAGGATTTAGTGCCACACATCCATCCCTCACTTGTAGACAAGTTGTGCTCGCGGTGAGATCAGGCTGGTGAGAGCCTCGCCGCTGCTGTCCTGCTAGGGATCATACCAGGACCTCTCCAGGGAGGACCAGGGCAATGTGCGGGGTGTGTGTCCAGAGACATTGCTGTGAGGGCCACGAGGCCATGGAGGTCCATCTGGTTGCCTTCCTCAGTGCCCAGGAAAAGCGCAAGGCACAGTGGGGGGGTTCCCAGGCTGGGTCCCCAAAGCCAGGGCGCGAGCCAGCTGGGGTAGCCCAGCCTGATRGGAACCAGCAGCTACACAGTGTGCTGTGCAACAGCATGTCCTTCTGCCTGGCCTTATGGTTGTGCTGCTCTGCTGCTGAGAGATAGTCAGTAGTTTTAAACCTGCTTTAAAGCTGGCTGTTAGTGATGGTGAGGAGTGGGGGACACAGAGCTCTAACTTCAGTCCCCATCACGTTTGCCCCTAAGTAGAGTCTGGCCATACCTGCAGGTTAACAGTCCTTCGTAATGAATGTCCACGTAAATCAGAACCTTAATTTATTAACTGAGCTGCAGAAAAYATATCTCCTTCTCTACCATACACATTTAAAGAGTTCTGCCAATAAATTAAAAATCGCCTCCAAAATACTTTTCATTCCCCAGGGATCATACAGCAGCTCCAAAGTCTGTCTTACTGTCATTCTCCCAATCTGTTTTGCACTGCTGTTGAACAGAGCTCATACCTAGCAGCAGTTCTCCCAGAGTGCTACATGTCAACTATAGGTCCTCCGAGGCCTGGTGCCTGTTGTTCTGTTTGTCTTGAACGTAGTCCTCCAGGGACCTAGGCAGATTTGTCATGAAGACGTAGATGGAGTATAAGGTGACATCAATACAACTGTAGGAAATTTTAAAAATAAATACATCTGCATTGTAAGAGAAATGAAGCTCTTAATTATTCAGAATTCATCACCTGCTTGGGTGATGAGTATAGCTTTGTGATTCGTTAAAAGCTTCACTTTATTTTGATTTTTTTTTCTAACTTTGTACAGTTATGTCAACCTTCCCTATATACCTTTCAACCCCACAGTCTGCAAGCAGCTCCGCCCTGCAGATGCAGTTTTAGGGAAAGCCACAACCTTTTTATAAGCTAGATATTATTGAAAGGTAAGGCTACACCTTGGGCACTATTCTCCCCCAGCTTTGCTACGTGGGGGAAATATGCAGATGGTCTCAACTTTTCAGTATCTCCTCCAGTGCAGAGGGAAGTTGGACCTGAGTCCTCATTTCCTTCCCAGTGAGGGAGCAGACCCTGCTTCACGCAGTAAAAAAAAATACTCCCTGTACAAGACCTTCCTTTAATTTTTTACTAGGGTATCATGGGAAGGTCAGATGAAATCTGGCCCTAGAGCATTTAATCTGACTCATTTTTTTGTACAGCTTCTTTCATGTAAACAGTACAGTAAAGCACTTTGCAGAACAAAAGAGTATTTGAGAAGCCTGCTAAAGATGTTGGGTTCATTAGATTCACATAAGGCCAAATTCTGTCCTTCAGGACACACCTTTCATTAGGAGTTAGATCATGCATCCGGGGAATGGAAATTATCCCTTAATGCAGTCATATCAAAGAGATTCCACTTGACAGTTTTCTAATTTCTTTCCACAATTAGAAATGCTAGCAAAAGCCCTAGAACAATAGTTAGTTTTTCCTTTGATTTATTCCCTGTCTCAGGCTTGTTGCTTAATTTTTTTAAAATTCTGTATGACCGTAGGAGAGCCCCATTTCTGTTGGCAACTTGCAAATGGCTAACTTTCCTGTCCTGTCMTGTCCCACAGAAACCAGCTCTTTAGTTTCAAACTATTTCTTGGCCTCTGCAGAACGAGAAGGAAGATGTTCCAGGAAGGGACCCACATGTTGGCGTTAATGGCCCAAGGTCATCTGAGTCAGCTGGCCTTCTTTGCAAAGACGTGGATGGAGAGTGGAAAGGCTTTGTTGTGTTACACAAGTGATACGGGAGGTTGGGGAGGCAGATGGTATCAGCAGGACAAAAAGAGATGAGGCAAATTTGCAGATAAAAAGTCAGTAAATGTGGTAACAGCACTAGGCAGCAACACACCATCTAGCATCCCTCAAACAGTAATTCTGCTTGTTGGGAGATGGAGAAAAATGGACTGCAGAAAGTGTCTAGACTCACATGCTCTCCATGAAGAACATCTTCCACTGCCTGCATTGAAGACACAATACTCGATGAGGTGGATCGTTAGTTTGACTTAGTGGGACATTTCTGCTGCTCTTAATTAGGAGCTGATATTTGAAATTATTATTGTTTTTTGGTGAAATTTTCATAGCACTTGGATTGTAATAGCAATCATGAATCAAATTAAATAAGCAGAAGTCATGTTTGTCCTAATTTTCATTGCCATAGGATGCGTTTCTGTCTTGTAGGTGTTCTTCTTTACTGTCCACTTGCAGCACATCATATCCCTATTGGCGTCTCAGTCTGTATTTCTAAGGGGGTGCATCTGAATGCCACTGCCTGAAGGGAGAGAGGAAGAGAGAGTGAGAGAGCTGGAAACAGATAATGTACCAGATGTGGGCTCATTCTTTTAAAATGCAAAATTTCTGTTCCAATTTAAAAAAATATCTAGGTTTTATTGCAGGTAGAAGGGTGATCAAGTCTGACATAGTGAATTTTTTCAGACTCATTTTCAGTTATCAATCTATCTGATTTACCTCACTTAATCCCTTTGGAAATTGTATCTGACCTAATTTTTTCAGCAGTGACTCTTACAGCAAGAACAAACAATAGGGGTGACCCTGTGCATTCCTGCCATATCCCTTTCTCTGTAATGTGGATTATTCTAGTTTCAGTCCACATTCATCTGTGAAGAGACAAAGTCAAAGATCAGTTCAAAATAGCTGATACATTCCTGCAAACTCACATTTGGCAGTACTGTAAGTGGGTAAATATTGCCAACATGTATTGATTGCTTTTTCTGCTTCAGCCAACAGACCCGAAGTTATCTGCCAAATACTCGTTTTTTGTAAATGGCACCTCATATTGCCTGATGTTGCATGAGCTGTATCAATTCACTGCGAGCCTCACCTGCTCTGAGAGAGTTATTGGCTCTATAGGGGATTCTGCTCTTTTCAACAACAGATTTTGCCATTCCTCCTTTAATCCAAATTTAGCAGAGAAACAGACTGCTAATAGTGAGACTTCCAGTTATGGCCATTTGTCGCGTTTTGGAGAGTTGTCTGTCTCTTAACTTGCTGTGCCACTGCAAGGTGGAAACCTTATAAATTGCTTTTATCTCTCTTGGGCCATTATTATTTCTCTGTGTGTGCGTGTGTGTACTTGTGTGTGAGTGTTTGTGTAACCTGATAAGATGCCTTACGGTCTATTCTGTTAATACGTCTTCTGTATGGCTCCTGCTGCAGTCAGCAGCCGTGCTGCCCTCACCGCTCGTGGTGGGTGATGGAGAATGCTCAGAATTCAACAAGTGTCCGCTGGCTCAGCTGCTTTTTTATCCCCTACAAAGGCAGGCCTGCAGTGCGGAGGACAGCGCGCTTTGCTCCAAGCAGCAATATTCTGGGTTGCTGGTGATCTTGAGGGAAACGCTGTTTCGGATTCAACGACAGATGGAAAAAAAAATGTTTCCCCAAAGAAGTTCTTTCCCTTTGCCAGAAACAGACCTGTTTTATGAAAAGAACTATGGAGCTGGATGCTGTTGTGTCATCTAGATATAGAAGCCGAGAAAAGGARATATTTTATTGAGTTATATTGTTCTCACAAGGATTACAAAATAATTACTCCTTCTACTGTGATCAGGTCTTAATAGGTCCAATATCAATGTCCTAGGCATTACAGAAACGTGGCAAAGAGATAAACCCTGCTTTAAGAAAGACATAGGCTATTTCAAGAAGATGTAGAATTCCATTATTGCTGCTTTTGACATGACATCGGTGGTTATAGTGAAGACCTGTATGAATAAACAAAATCAATAACGCAAGATGAATGCCTGCCTTTAACAGCAACCGCTGCATGAAGTAGTTCATTTAAGAATCCTTTGCCGGACTGGAAGGTATACAGTGACTTATAAATGCTTTCACTATTGGTTYTTTTTCTGCCATGGTCATTAATCAACTCAAACTTTCATTTAGCTTACTGTTATGAAGAAAATTGTGCCTCTTGTATTGCACAGCTGCAGTGTGATGGGGAAACTTCAGACCCTTCCTCCTCTCACCTAACTCTTCCTCAGTGCATCTGTGTAGTGGCAGCAAAGGAAATGAGCTTAATAGCTCCTGGCCTAGCAAGTATTAACCTCCGTTAGCTGTTGGTACTGAGAGTAGCCCATCAGGGAGAGCAGCTGGAGAAGGCTTGAACACCATCCCTTCACCTCACCTCACAGTCTTTCTGTTCCCCATCCCCAAAAGTGGGCTTGAACTAGGAGTGATTTAACTCTGTAATGAGATTCATATTGATTGGATCAGTCCCTCAAATAGAAGAAATATAATCTTTAATTTCAAAGTATTTGTAGTGCTAAAAGCCTGTTTTAATTTTTTTTTTTTTTTWAATGAAGGGAAACTGAGGCAGAAAGGAACAGTAGCGTGAGGAACAGAACTCCAAGGCTTCAGCAGAGCGGTCTTCCTCCCTTTTTATGCAGAGCGATATGGAGGTCCTCATGTGGGGTCCTTGTGATAGGATGGATGGTGCAAACTGCTGATTAACTGTTTTGAAAGAGCTTACAGCTCTGCAGTTGGAGGGCTAATGGGTAAGGAATTATTACCTGCTCTTGGATCTCAATTATGCAATCTTTGTCTCTAGTCTTCTGTGAAGCAAAAAAATTGAAGCAGAAATGAAATTTATTAGCAGGACAAGCTGCATTATGAATGTGGTAAATGCTGATGTCTTATTGCAAATGAGGTATTTGCTAAATAGAAATGCTTTTAAAACAGTATAATCCTTCACTGTCCCTCCAGGACAAACAACTGGAGAGCAGTGATTGCAGAAATCATTTAGGTCATGCAAATCAAGCTCGAGCAGCAGCGTTTCATGCAGTGAGAAGGGAAGGCTAGACTGTCCTATTAAGAAGCCTTGTAATGATAAAACATGATTAAAATCACTTAGAAGAAATTACCAAGTGGGGGTCAAGAAGGGCTAAGAAGGGCAGGCTGATCATGGAAATGTGTTTTTAAGTGGACTAATTCCAAGGGAGTATGTTTATCATAGTTACACATAAATGGCTGAACAATAATCACATCAAAATTATGTGACAATTATAGCCCTTACAGGGTGTGAGGGTAGTTTAGTAGCTTTTTATGTACAGAGCTGATTTACATCCAGTGACATAGGGGTCTTAAATTCTCATGTAATGTTTTCACAAAAGATGACAATCAGCTTTCTTCTGGACTTAAATTTAAATGTCACTTGGAGAAATATCAAGTTACCCAATATTGTACAGTGTAAGCAGAATGTAACAAAAGGTATTGCAGCTAATGCTGCTGCAGTAAGCTTTATTGTACAGGGRAGCCAGCTCTGTCATTTCAAGATCCTGGAGATGAATTTCCTTTACAGTGGTGCTGGCCTGCCAGTCCAGCTGAATGAAGACAGTGTAATTGCTTTCTTTAATGGAACTAAACAATCTGGGATATTTATTTTTTGTGTGGCAATACCTGGAGAAAATGTATCGAATGCACTGTTTGGTTACCACAGGCTGTTCACGGGCCCTTCACAACTTGGAGAGGATTGACTCTTCGGTGTTATTGCACAGCAGAGCCGAGAAGTACCTCTTTAGAAGCTAATGGTTATAAACCAGATTGAACAGCAAGCTGTCTCTTGGCAAACACCGAGGAGCATGTCTGTTCCTCCTCCCCCCCCTCCTTCCCAGCCACCCCTTGCTTCAATTCTCAGAATTATTTCTATTTCCATCTTTCAGAGGTTTTGGTGCCGAGGGCCCAAGGGCGGTTCTGGCACGTGCAACTCCCCAAAGTCAGTGACACCAGTCTGAAACCACGTGCTCACCCGACTGCTGACGCTYGGCTTCAGACTTGCCAGCTCCAAATTAGGCTTTGAGGAATGCAGATTTTTGATGAGCTACCAAAGCAGGGAGCTGGCTGGCTCTGGGGCTACATCAGCACGAAGGGGAAGGGACAACCAAGGCTGTCTTTGGCCTGGCCATGGAGTTGTAGTGGAGGAACTGAGAGGCCAGTTAGATCTCTACCCGACAGTACGATGAAGAACACAGGCGCTAATCATGTACGAGGTGTTACTGTGACAACCCACGAGGCAGCGGCGCACTGAAAACAAAGTACGGAAATGTAAAGCTGAGACCAGAGGAGAAAAGAAAAGATAAAAAACATGAAAGAAAGGGGAAAAGAAGTACAACAGAAGCAAGAGCAAATGAAAAGGTCAAAATACAATTTGAAAGGATGGGGAGAAAAAAAGAGTAGGTCGTGAAGGGGCACCAAGATAGATGCATGATCAGAAATGAAGTGTCTGATAGCCTGAAAAATGGTTAGCAAACAAGATATCAGGATGTGGTGCTTTCACACCAAAGACCCAGAGATGTTTTGGGTGGGGCTTTTTAATCTGACTATAACCATCTCAAAGKTAGGTGTTCAGCCTGAGGACGTCTCCTAGGCTCTGTCTGTAGTTAGCAGAGAAAGAAGAGTACTGGGGGAGGCTCGGTCGTTCTGCAGTCAGTGTGGACGCGGTGGCTCCACAGATGTTTCCTTTGCTGTCAGCGATGGCTTTAATTAAATTGCAGCTCTTTTTGTCTCCTTGCCTTCTCGCTCCTCTGCACTGTTGTATGACTGGTGCTGGTGAGGCTGTTTTGCGGGGGCGCGGTGAGTTCTGTTGGGGAGTCCGGGAGAACTCTTGTTAGTCCACGTTGGTCATTCGATCTGGGGTCACAGAGCAGCCACACACAGTTTTGCTGACCTGCTGAGGGAGTCTTGTGGGGGCAGAAATGAGCGGCTAAAGGAAATGTTGAGACCTGCCAGTGGAAGAGCTGCCCATTTGCTATGCTGGAGGATGGTGAGTGACATGTCCATTGGAGGTGTCTCCGTAGAGAGAGCTCTGATGGCTAGCCTAGCCTGGCAGCCTCACTTCTTCATGGCCTCACTCTTTGAAACTAGCATTTTGTGTCAACTACTCGTTGCAACCTATGGTATATCTATCTGGGCTGCTAAATACATGGCAGCAGAGTTAGCTTTGTGACAGAGGGGTCCAGGAGAGCATGAGGGAGCTGCTCCCGAGGAGTGTTGGTTTGTTGTGGTAGGCCACGGCTTTACGCGGCTCGGGGGGGGCTGTTGCACACCACGTGATCGCTGCGCAGCCCTGAGGCCTTTCACTACGTCAGATGTCATTTCACATGGCAGGAGTTCACTTCTGTAAGGTCCCTCATATTCTCCCTGCTACATGAATTTTCCTGCTGGGCTAATCGCTTTGGCAGTGCAGTCAGCACCCGTGTCAGCTACCTTTCGTATTTAAAAACTGTTCATGTATACAAATTTGCAATAACTAATTGCAGATGCAGCAGCTGTCAGAGGACAGTGAAAATTAATAGAAACCAGCTCAATGAAAACAGTCATCATTTAAAACACCTAAAATGCATGGTTGATTTAAGTATCTGGCCAGCTTGGATTAAGTAATCTGCACTGGGCACAGACCTCCAGCGCTCACTGCACTGCTAATGAGTGAAACAATTATCTTATTATAAAATCATTATCAGTCAATAAAATGAGCTCAAGCCACAAAATAGGAGCAAAGTTCAGGGATCCGAGAATTTCTAGTTTAGCCCCATCACTGAAAATGTCAGGAAATTAAAAGAAGGTCTATGGAAGTCTCCACACAGTGGAACCCAACGCACAAAAACAATCCCCACGTGCCATGGCAACRCTCATGGGCTCTTCTGAAACAAAACACTGTTTCTAAGGTGAAAGAATGGGGCCTTRATCTTTGCTCCCAGCGCTCCATGCCCACCTTCATCCCCTAAGTATGGTTCACACAGCTGCTAATTATCTAGCAAAACACAGGCAGGGAAGACAGAGGTGAACACTCGGCTTGAAGGAAAAAAAAAAGCAATACAAAACATATCTAAATTAGGCTATAAAGACATACGATAAGAAAAAAACAGTGAGGTGGCATTATGCCTACCAGGCAGGCACAGTTCCCTGTGGCCCATACTGTTTCTAGACCTGACCTGGGCTTGTGCAGAGCTGTCTTAGGAGTTACCAAGAGCAGGATGGATAATCAGTCACGGCTAATTGACAGCTGACTGTTGCTGAAGTTGACAGTGAAACTAACTGGTAATTTTTCTCAACAAAGGTTAGGAAGAGGAAGAGTTTATTACATTACACCTCTCATTTGGCTAGGCTCTGCTCCTTGGGTCCTGGCTCAGGTGATATTTATTCAGCACCTTCTTTCCCTTCCATTTGTTCAAAGGAAAGAGGTCGCCTTTAGGCGGCTTCAGCAGCTCCGTGCTGGGACTGGGCCGGTCCCAGCTGCCTGGTTCTGCCTCCTGCATGCAGGGCTTTCTGCCCGAAGAGCTGCAGATGGGATCTCTAGCACTCTACTTCCTTTCGTGATGGTTGAAGGAGGAGTTGCTTAATCCAATTAATTTGCTCCTAGAGGGTTGAAAAAAGGGCAGATCAGAGAGGACACGGTAAAGCAGAAAAAGAAGAAACGAAGTGTTGGAGAAAAAAAGGTTGGTGAAGGTGAAATATTTTATGTAAAAAAGCACTGTCTGTTTTTTCTTAGACAAATACCCTTAGACAAATACCCTTAGACTAATTTTTCTTAGACAAATACCCTGGCCACAGAATCACAGCATATGCATGGTCACCTGGAATATGAACAGGCAGTTTATTGTGCTAAATTCAGACTGTTTGCAGCCTCAGGAAGACATTACTGCACCGGTTGATGATGCCGTCACAGTTTCAAAGTTACCTTTGTGACCACACAGGAGAGGAGCAGATACCACAGCAATTTAGGTTCTAGACCAGAGTCCTGAGGAAAGTGAATCCTTGCAAATTCTAGAGCATGAAATCAGAAAATATTGAAAATAATTTAAAAAACACAAAACCTATATAAACTACTACTAAGAGGAGAGCAAATCTATGACTCACAGAATATATCAATTTAAGACACAGCAATGGAGTTACTTAGGGTAATAGTACTTAGCTCTGTTATACAACTCCTTTATCTGTAGATCTTAAAAAATTATGAAAATGAAGGAAATACATTTTTGTTTTGCACATTACAGATATCRAGTGGATTGAATCACAAAGGAGTCTAATACTAACCTATGGAGAAACACTGGGTCATTGTCTCTCTGGTTATAGCATGGACCTTTTTGTATGCCAAAAATGATTTTAATCTGTAGGTTTTCTTGGAAACTGATGCATATCAGAGTCTCCTGTAAGAAACCTTTGGGTCTCTGGTACATTGCCAAGGCTATAGTTTCTGGCCTAACATATTTAGGATACCTCACAAATGGGCTAACCTTGTAATATATGCTTACAAACTCTGTAACTAGGCAACTAAAAAAAGAAAAAAACTCCATGTTGATTATCAAATTTGTCTTAGGAAACCCTTGCCTTGCTGTGCAACTCAAACCAAGAGATGGTGTTGCAACAGAATTACATTTTCTCTTAAATTATATTGTCTCCTAATTCATGCAAC
This sequence comes from Oceanodroma leucorhoa, assembly GCA_030449065.1. NCBI lineage: Eukaryota > Metazoa > Chordata > Aves > Procellariiformes > Oceanodroma > Oceanodroma leucorhoa. The sequence continues at coordinate 167,661 of JASVER010000038.1, read as the reverse complement.
TGTATTGTCCTAGTTTTACAATGAATCACCAGTCTGCATTGTATCTTCCACATCAGAGGGGCAAAATGCTAATTTTTATAGGATTTTACCTCTTGTTATTAAATAATTCTGTTATCTAAATAGTAAAGCATTCTTGTCTAAGTACACACATTTTATTTCACTGCATCTGGCTTTTCTATTGTTAATGAATAAAAACTAAAGGAGGAAGCATAGCTCTGGCCTTTTTTTGTTCCTCTTTATCTATTCCAGTTTGTAGATCCCAAGAGCCACTTGGGACCTGTGGTTTTGAATGTCCATGGAAATACACGGATCACTTGTAGTGACCGCAGTGCTTGCCAGAAAGGTTCTGCAGATGAACTTTCACTTGCCTCCACCAGCCAAGCTAACCTCTAGTTGCTACTTGTTATGCTGTGTCCCCATGAACTTCAAGGAGCTTACATGAAGCAGATGTCGTAATGCAATGCAGTGGATGAGCTTTTTCAGAAGAGTCAAGAAATCCAATGCCAGATTTCTTACAGATCTTTGTAAATATGCCACGGCAAGACACGAAGTAGTAAGATTATCCAAATTAACACTATGTATCCCAATATTAAGAACACTTATTCAAGGAGGTGGCTGTATGTTGCTGTCGGAACAATGACTTTGAAGATTGTACAGAAAAGTGAGTTATATCTGAGGTATAATTAAATACTCTGAAATGGGCTGAAGGTGATAAAGGCCATAAATACCATGATTATCTGACATAGCAGATTATCAATTTTGATGATAACTATAAAGCCTCTCTTAAAAAAAAAAAGCCAAATATAGGGTAAAAACACCCTTCCCAAATATTGTCAGGAAATGCGGCAGCTTTTACATAGACTCATCTGTTTCTGCAGAGGATTCAGATGCCTCCTCAGGGAACAGCGAATCCTAGGCAGAAGTGCCAGTGTGAAACACTCTGTGCGACTGGAGCCAGGAAGAAAAATCAGGCCTTTCATTCTGGATGTATCTGAAGTCATCTGTGAACAGTTCAGGAATCTATATGTCTTTCCAGAAGGAGATTAATGATTGCCCGTTTTCCAATCATCTGTTTGTAGCAGCCAGGCCGTGTGGAAAAAGTCTCGTGCACCGCATCCTGAAAAGTTTGCTATTTGCAAAACATTTTACCATTTTCCACTTTAGAAGCGTCTAAATTTAGTAATGGTACATAGCTCTGCCTCCCTGGGGGCCTCCAGTTCAAAAGTCCAGCTCTGTTTTGAATGTAAGTTTACAGCAAACAGCACAGCACAACATAGTAGTGGCTGAAGAACAACCTATGTCTGTTCCTCAGGGCAAAATCTTTATCGACTCAATCTGAGGGTGCAGGAGCCCAGGTGGGATGCTTGGGGGTGCGGCAATTGAAGGCATTTTCTCTCCTTCTTTCAGCGTGGGCTTCACAGCAACAGAGACACGGGAGGTTGTGGTTCTCCCTCTGGACAGCTGTGGCCCTGTGGCTGCTTGCAGCTCCCACCACGCATTGCCTTGCTGAGAAGCAATCACTCAGTTGAATGGCAGCCCTGTGGTCTAGTTGCCCACCCTTCCTTTGCGAAATCCTGCTTGCTGGACCACAGCCTGTTTACACCACTGCTGTTCACCGTCCCACTGGTTCTGGGCCCTTGGTGTCCTAAGAGGGAAGCAGAAAGCAGATCTTGCCCTCCCTGAACTGCAAAAGCAGATGTCAGGTCAAACTGGGCACGCCAGCAGGGTGCAGAGGCTATTGCCGGCCAGGCTGTCCAAAGTCATCTCAATGCCTTAGTGTTTCCCCTCTTTCTGTCTGTATTAATATAATACAGAATCCTAAACGCTTTAGTAACACGTTTTTTTTCCTTCTTCTCAGTAGCGCTAGTAACAACAATTAAACAATTTCCCTAGGAACGAGTTCTTAAGTTATGAACTCTAGATTCGAACAAGGAGCATTTATATTGTATGGAAAAGAAAAGACCTTTGTTCGAACACAACAACCAGGTGTGAAGAAAATACAGAAGTATGCTTGGCCAAATTTTTCAGCTTCATTTTCTGTCAATAAGCTGGTGGTAACAGAGCAGAACTTTTCTTGCTGACTTTAATGCTTGTGCTGTATTATTTTAGATATGCTCCATTACCTTATGGCACAAAGGATCTGTTTTTTCTCAGTGTACAATAGACTTCACAATTCCATTGTGAATTCCTTTGAATGCTATGAGGAATTGCACAGGGCACTGTCTCCTTTGGCAAGAAGGAATGGTGGAAAACGGAAGATGCTGCTTATGAAACTCYGTGGGAGTCAGTCTGTCTAGCCATACTGCAGCATAAATTCAGTTCAATACTTACGGAAAAACAATACATCTGCACAGTTCCACTATGCAGCCAAGTTTAGATTACTTCTTGAGAACTTTTCTAATGGATTCAACTGTGCATGACAAAAGGCTTGCACCTGAAACCAGACTCAAGTACTTTCACTGTGTAAAAACATATGCTACTGTTGTGCTCAGTTGTGGGGATTTTTTTGTTTGTTTAAAGGTAGAGATACATTTGTCTGATCTTCTGAAGGAGAATCACATCTCCTTTCTTCATCTCAAGGTTAAAGATCAACCCTAGTTTGTCAATTCTTGAAACATTTCCTGAAATAACTCCTTCAAAGATCAAAACCAAGAACCTTAAGCAACAACACGGAGGAGGACAGAATGCTGAAGATCATAGAATCATAGAATGGTTTGGGTTGGAAGGGACCTTTAAAGGTCATCTAGTCCAACCGCCCCTGCAATGAGCAGGGACGTCTTCAACTAGATCAGGTTGCTCAGAGCCCCGTCCGGCCTGACCTTGAATGTTTCCAGGGATGGGGCATCTACCACCTCTCTGGGCAACCTGTGCCAGTGTTTCACCACCCTCATTGTAAAAAAATTTCTTCCTTATATCTAGTCTGAATCTACCCTCTTTTAGTTCAAAACCATTCCCCCCTTGTCCTGTTGCAACAGGCCCTGATAAAAAGTTTGGCCGCATCTTTCTTATAAGCCCTCTTTAAGTATTGAAAGGCCGCAATCAGGTCTCCCCGGAGTCTTCTCCCCTCACCGCAAAATGCTGTAGATGAGTAAAATTATCACGGGTTCCAGAGTGACTAGACAATTTAATGAAAGATGAACCCATTGGGGGCTATTAAATGCAAAATCACCATGTCTGGTTCAGGAATCCTCTGAACCACAAATTGCTGTGTGCTCGATATATATTCTGGGAACAACATCATGCACTTGTTCTGTTCCTAAATTCTTTTCAAGGCATTTACTGCTGCCCACTGTTAGAGATGGGATACTGGGCTGTGCTGATGTTCCCTGACTTGGTGTCCCTGTTTCTATGTTTTTAAAGATTTCTGTGAGTTATTTCACATTTCTTCATAGGAAAAGTTGGAGGAAAAGAGGAATCAAATGATAACTCATAGAGGAATGTGAATAGAGGTCACCAAGAGGAAAATTAAAAGAGAGGAAAGTTCCAAATATTGCCATTTCTCTATGCATTTTCCCACTTTCCTTCCATAAGATTTTTATGATGTGAGGAGAGGCTAAGCTGCTTTTGGATGCATTGTCTGTAACCTGATGAATCTTAGAAGGGTGAAGAGCCTGTTGCAAGTTCTGATCCGCTTCCAGTCCAAACAGTCTGCTTCGAAGTCAAAAGAAAACAATGTGGTCAGTCTCTCTTGTGCTAGTCGCATCCCTAGCACTGCTAAATGTGTAATTTAAAAAAGCACATGTAATTCTAGTCAGTCATGCCTTAGCTAAACCATTTGGGTATAGAGTACCTGTCCCCTGCTTTCCAACTTCCAAATAGCTGTTTTCTTGATTTTTTTTGTGGTATCCCTGTGCGGTCATGAAAGCTGAATCTTCCAGTCCCCATTAACTCAGTGCTGTTATTTCCGCTCTCTGTCTGCTGAACGATCAGTTTTGCAGTTTCCATTTCACAAGTTAAGAGTCTCTCACCCGGCCGGTCCCTGCGGTTGGGGAAGGTAAGGACAGGGACTCCAGCCGTGTTTTCACAAAGTAGCCTGGACTAAGACCGGGAAATAGTTGAGGTAGTTAGCAGCTGTGGGCTTCTTACTGACGTGCAATGAGAATTTGAGTAAATATCTTATCTTTTGTATGTCTCAGATGATCTGTCTTTAAAGCTGTCCATTCTCAGTGATCTGTAGTTTCAGGCTAAATTATACTATTATTACAGAGGCAGTTTGGATCTGGCCAGGCTCGGTAGTTTCGACAGTGTTGCATAGACAGCCATACCATATCTAGAGTAAGTTTGTCTCTGAGGAAGCTCAGCCAATTTTGTACATTGAAGACTGAACCATTTAATCCCGCCAGACTGAAGCTTGCTCTGCACAGAGGCAACTTGGGTGTCCAAGCACCCCATGGTTCAAGGTGGCTTTGTACGAAGCCAGCCTCAGTTTAGCAAATCTGKCACTGAGATTGAGGTATTACGTCCAGCTGGACCTGAGCTAAATCCTGCAGAGCCCTAAATACAACTGCAGTGTGCTCCTCAGCCAGCTCTGAGCATTCCTGAAACGTGGAGCGTGGACAAAAGGCCACACTTGTGTGGTCCTGAAGGAATCGACATGCTCCAGATGGGCGTATTAGTGCTAATGTGGCACCAGCCATCCTGGCTGRCTTTACAGCGAACCATTCAAATGCCTTGGCACCAAGTTGCTCAGTACCATATTGCCTGCAATTTTCCATTAGCTAGGTTATTTCAGGCCTTTATTCCTCTCCTCCTCTCCCATAGCTCTGGATAATGGCAAGTTGGCCACAGCATGAAAGCAATGATTTTGCCATAACTGTATGTATTATCGGACTCTGTAACTTTTATGGTTATTTAATGCAGTCTTTCAGTTTTTGTCCACCCTTTTTTGGCTAGGCAGCCTGCATTTCAGGATCCTAGCCACGGGGCACAATGAAATTACCGGTTAACTCATCCCTGTAATAAGCTGCACTTGAGTCCTGTCTGTGGGATATGCGGAAGGGATGGGCCAGAGAGCTGGAAATAGGACTTCATTGCATACAAAGAACCACAATAGCAAGTACAATGTCACTGCTTAGACAGTTAAACTCAGTAACATGCACACAAAAGAAAAAACAGAAGTCACCAGTCTTGATAAAGCTGGTTCCTACCAAAACATGCAGGGAATTATCTGTGKTTTTTTCCAAAAAGGAATACTAAGGCTAAACATTAAAGTGTTTTCAGATAAAAGATGTCATTGTAAAAAGTATTACATTAGGAACAAAATCAGTGGAATGAGTAAAGAGGACTTGGAAAATTTGTCTTCCTTTGTCTATTCTCAATAAGATTTGAAAAGTTTCCAGCACTGTGTTCTTCCTTGTAGATGGTGCAGTACCTTGGCAGCATTTCCTGAAGGCTTTTCACGACCTTCTACCGTAATGGCTTTGAAACCTACAGCAAGCTCTGTAGAGTCTTCTTAAAAGAATATTACAAAAGTTAGTAATGCAACTATTTTCCCATAGACTTAAAAATGGAAGGATCATCTTTTCTGATGTTTTTGAGTGTCAAAGATCTGCTTTTTTAGATTTACCATCATTTTCCTCTTCTCTTAATTTTTTTTTTAATTCTTGCTTAAAAATATAATAGGTGCACCAAATCGCACAACTATATCAATATTTCAAAAGCTACCAAATCTTACACGTGCAAAAAAGGAAGCTTAACAATCTTTGCTAATCTCTAATGCAAGATGCATACATTATTTATGAAGGCAGCAGACAAAGGGGAACGGCTCTTGAATTGAATCCTAAATACTACATGAGAGAAGCCCTGGGCAGCTAGACAGCACAAGGTTTCTTGTTATTAAAGCTACTGACCAGTCTCTCGGGAGATTAACTCGGAAAGTTAGTCTCCAGCAAACTTTATACTAATTGAGTGTGAACCAGATTGAGTTTTGTAAAAGAAGGAAAGAATGAAGATATGATCCTGCTATCCAAGCATCATTTTGTACCAACACTGATCGAGTTACAGCAGGTCAGCACTTTCTCCCTCTCATCCCAGATTTTCTGCATCTCTTTTTTTTGTGTGTGAGGAAGGCAAATGACCTTTAGTAGAGGGATGCTGTGGTGGACGCTCTTGCATGGCAGTTAGGGGAACTCCACGTCTGGATCCAACAGCACCTGTAACTTTTCTTCCCTCTGGATGCGTATTCATTTATACTAGTGTATGTGGTACTAGCCTTAATGCCTGTTAATGCTTGCAAATGACACAATGAGGCCAAATTGCAATTTCCTGAAAGCTGAGCTTAATAGACCCTTAAATGCTATTTGTGTCTACTGTGGCTGATGAAACTTTTCCATATTGATATTCCATACTGAGTTGCAGAGGCAGGGTCAGACAAAGGTGGGATCTTTTTCTCATTCATACAGAATCCATTTTTGGATATCCCACTTCAGAAGAGGGAGGGACTAATGGCAGAGTTTCATGAGAAAAGCAACAAGAATGATCAGAGCTCAAGAAATAATCATGAGGGCACAGACTCTGAGGAAAGGCAGGAGGAACCGAGTTTATTTTCTGCGGAGAAATGAAGAGAGAGGAGTGACATGATGTCAGCCTTCAAATGTGTTTTTTCAGACACATCGAGGCCTGCCAGGGAGAGGAGAGGAAATTGTCTGACCTCTGTGTTCATGTTGGATAAGACCAGAAAAAATGTGCTAAGGGGGATAATGCAAGTGCAACATGCAGTTTGGGTATTAGTGAAGTTTTTTAATGGTAAGAATAGTGAAGGACTAGAGTATATGTCCTAGGAAGCAGATCTCTAAGTTCTAGAGATCTTTAAGAGGAAGCTGGAGAAGCATCTGTGAAAAGTGGCATAGGTATGGTCCATTCTACTGCGGGTAACCRGGTGGACTAGAGGACCTCCCGAGGTCCCTTGCTGCCTGCTATTTGTGAGTCCATTGCTATATATAAAGATTTCCAGGGTATTTCAGATGGAAATATATTTAAAAAAATCTGGGACATAACTGAAACTACTCTTCGTAGCTCTTTTTAGTGCTGAATTTTATTCTGTAATCAACACACCAGGCACAAAACACATACAAAGCCCTGAAACAGCTCAATGAGGGCCCAATGTGAGGACAGCAAGAAGGTACCGTGCCACACCAATGAAAATGGTGGGAAACCTTTCAAAATACTGTGAGAAGAAAGAGACTGGTGTCAGCCAAAGCAAGAGTCGGTTTATGGATCTGAGTGATCTGTTCTTCCTTTCTCRCTGTGCTATGTTCTGTAAAAATAATTAAAAAAAAAACAAGAAAAAAAGCACAAATGTAATGGAAAATGCTTTCATCTCCCTAAGGTTTCAATATGTTCAAACTTTTTAAGAACTGGGGAATAGTTTTCCTCAGGGAAACTGTTTTCACCATTTCCCCCTTGTCTCATTTACTAAAAAAACTAGTGCTTTGAACTTAAAAGGAATCACACAGAAATGATGGTTTTATGAATACGACAAGGAGAATGATGTCTGACATTTTTTTTTCCTTTAGAAGTATGTTCAGGTTTTCTCGTTGTGAATTTAGGCATGCTAAATTCTCCATGCTTTGTTTTAACCACATACATACAGAAAATGCTGCCTTTATAGTTTACATCAACATAAAATATAAGCCTGTTCCTTGTGATCCGAGCAGAATGATTCTGTATGTCAGAGCTTTACATGGAGTTTAACTTCAGGAGAGCAAGGTCTTAAAGGTGAAATACAAAGCACASAGAAATTATACTTTTGTGTCCTGTAGTGAGCCAAAGGGGGAACGGTGGGATGTAGACTGTATTCTGGGGGGCACCTAAGAAGCCTAAGGATAATTCTGTAAGCCTTTGTTTCTTCCTTCCTCCATCCTCTACTTTTTTCTCCTCCTTCTCCCCTACGCTTTCTCCCCATTCTGTAAGCCCCATGAAGGGTGTAACACTGTCTCTGTGCAAGCGCTGCATGGTTGGGCTGGGGTTTTTACCCCGATAGAGCAGTTCACCTTCAAACAATTCTTGAAAGTGAGTTTCAAATGGCCTTGAGCATTTTGGCTTGAAATTTAGAATACCTTTTGAAAAAAAGTGAGTAGATTAGCTTCATTGCTAGACTCAATTATGTTTTCAAATACACTGGACTTTCCTTCAGGGTTACGTTTGTTGTTGTTTGTAATTTGCATATCTTTGTCCTTACCTTTAGATTAGAAGACCAAAAATGCCATGAAGGCTTAGAATCATAAAGCAACTGAAGATGTTGTTTGGTACGTTCCCTTTTTTTTTCTTTTTTTCACCATAGGTTGATAGCGGTACATTGACTTAGTGTCTTACTTATTATTGTGTGAAAAATTCAAATTAAAGAAATCAGACAGTTGTAAATTGCTGGTATATGTAGTAGTAAATTAAAGAGCAGGCATCAACAGAAATAAAAGCCTGAAATGAATTGGAGTTCTGAAGATGCACTGGGAAACTGAAGAAAGACATCAAAGCCAGCAGAAAAAAAATTAACAACTTAGCAAGGAAAACTGGCTTTTAAGAAAAAGACATTGGATTCAGCAAAGTGGTGCATGGCCCACAGAGGATAAAAATAATGAAGAAGAGGAGCARGGACCACAATAAAAATGGCTGGAAATGAATACACTGTGGAAAGTAGTTGGTACAGTCTTCGCTAACAAAACTTATAGCAATTGAGCAATAATAAACGCTCAGGAATTGTCTGAAGATGAGATGATTTGCTGTTTAATGTTGTTGTAATGTTGCTTACATGTCAGGGAACAACCGGCCTTTTAAGCTAGTCAGATCACAAGATTCATGAACCAGCTTTTAGAGCTAAATCCCCCGGTAGTTTTTAATACTTAGTTATATGACAGCCTAGAGGGTTGGAAAAAAATGAGTGTAAGGCATTAGTAAAATTATGTCAGGTATTATCTTGTAACCCTTACTTATGCTTTTAGTCCCATTACCATTATGGGATGCAAGTATCAAGTGTATGTTTGAGAGACTCTCATACATCATATGCTAAAGCAAAACCTGTTTCCCAGGCTGTAGATCATTTTGCCGTATACTCTTCTGTGTGGATTTGACTCCTGTCAGTTCCAAGAACTGTTATTGTCATTGTGATGGTGATGAATTAAGTGAGGGTTAACTCCAAAATACATGTATCACCAGCAGCACCTATATGTATCACCCTTGCACAAGTTTGTGAGCCCGATTCTGATCCCACTTAGCCTAGTTTTATTCCAATGAACTTCAGCAGAGTGACTCCTGGTTTGCTGCCATATAAGGGAGATCAAACCCAATATGACTCAGCCCGTCGCTTGCCAGTCTATTCTAAGTAAGACTATAATAAGAACTTCCATAAAGGAAGCTTATTTTGCTAATATGCAAAAAAGAAAAAAGAGTACGAAAAGTGCATCTTTATAGACATTTGTTCCACTTTTTTTGGCTTTTGAACTGGATATGTCTACACAGACTATAAATATTTGCTCAAGGCAGATTTGACATACCTACAAGCTACCTGTGTTAATTTTAATATACTTCATGATGGTAACAGCAGCAGTAAAGATATGACAGCACAGGCTAGCAACTGGAGTACAAGCAGCCTGGGCACGCATAGTAGTCGCTTGCCCATGCCACCACTTTTTGTTACGCTTGCTCACTAGCTTAACACTAGTCTGGATGTGCTTTCCCGTTGTAAAATCATTTTGCCTGAAGAGGAACATACGAAAAAAGAAATACACCTGAAGAGTATGTTCTGATATGAGGGATACAGTTGTCTGGTTCTTGGAGTCACTGAAAACCAGTCATTTCTGAATGGGCCCCTAATCAGGAGAAAGAATGACTTTGTGCTTGCAGAAAGCACTCCCAGCACACGATTATCCTCACATTATGCCTCAGAGAARCATTATTTTGTTACCCCAAATTTGATAGCAAAGACACAGTGTTTCTAGTATTTTATTCTTGGAAAAGCTTAATAATTCTGTTGGAAAGACAGACTATAAAATAAATTCCACAGTGGCTGCAGCTATGGGGCTATACCCAGCAAATGCCTTAGGCATACAACTTTACCCCTACGGGACAGGTTTCCTCATGTGACTGTTGCTATTACATGCATTTCACAGCAGTACGCCCTGTAACTGGATTGTGCTCTTCAAGGTCATGCTATTTGCCTTACACACTGCTTTTAGCACAAAACTACTTTGAATGTTAGAGGATGCTCAACTGTTCATGTAAGAAGTCATTCTGAAAGCAATACATTACGCTGCAGAATATTAATCAAGTATATGTATGTATATATATATGTCAATATATATATGTATATTTTCTTTTCTGAGAAGATTATTGCAGCTATTGCCTTAAGGAGTCACTAAGGCCACTGTTCCCTTTGCTCAAATTCCTCATTGAAACATACGTCTTTTAGCAGGCCAGTAAGAAACCAGTCTATGCATAATAAGCAAGTAAGAGAGACTTGGGGAATACATAGAGGACCAGCCACCTACATATATCATAAGCTTATACTTCTTTGCTCTTCCTCTATTGCTTCCCTTTTTTGAGCAAAGGGAGTATGAGTAAAACCTTGGCTTCACTGAAGAAAGAATTAAAAACAACTTAAAAAAGATGTGGGCAGTTTCAGCTGCATCTTTTTGGTCAGCCATAGGAAAAATCGCAAATGCACCATGATGATTACTTAAAACTTGGACAAGAATGCCATGCCCTTCTAGCCCCAGGCTGCCTAAACTCTGAGCCATGGGTCAAACGAAGGGTACAGTTTTATAGTGTTGCCTTTCGAGGCCTTATTCCTGCTGCGCTTCTGTGGCTTTTTAATATGCTTTGTGGACAAGGAAAAATTTCAGCATTATTTTCTCCTCATTTAGCATTTGCAGTCTCTGATTTGGTTTTGCTTAAGTTCTTCTTTTGCATGTTTCACCATAGGGTCCCAGAGTCAGATTCCTGGTGTGAAAGTGTAAAAGTTTACTCCATTCTTAATTCCTTCTCCAGGCCTTCCAGGTTCTTCCCTAGACAAAATTTAGGACTGAGAACTTGCCTTGCCCCGGTGCCATAGGGTCTTCCATGTGTGGCTCCACTGTCTGGTAGCGGCAGTGGMAATAACTATCCTCCTGTTGTTGTGATGACTCCGGCAGGGAGGTGATGGATGGGAAGAAGTGTGGAAAGCAGCAAAAAATGTGAGGAGTTTGTGAGGAAGGGGGAATGACCCTGAAGGTTGGTGATGAGCCTTTACTTGAGTCACCTCCCCGGACTGATGGTGAGGTTACTGGGGACCCTGAATGCAATACATGGCATGATTAGCCAAGTTCATTGTATAACCATGTCTGGAAAATGGTAATCGATAGTTCACCAACAGACTGTACAGAGGTATGCAGTAGGTTTGGACAGGGACCTCTCTGAGACTGGTACTATTCAATGCATTTGTTAACATCTTGGATTATGAATTAGCTTAGTAAATTTTCAGAAAACACCATTTGAGGACAGACTGTTAGTACACTGGGGGAGAGGATGAGAATTTAAAAACAACCTTGAGATATTAGAGATATGGGAGAAAAAAAAAGAGATATTCTTTTTTAGAAGGTAAGTGTAAAGTACGCCAGTTAGACAAGGAGAAATGGGCTTCAGTTGCAGCAAAAAGGATGTTTTTCTTGGTCAGATATTTGAAAACACTTCTGATGATGACACCCTTTCACATAGGGCATAAAGGGGCCCTGCTGGCCAAAGGCCTAAAGAAACAGAGAAGACAACTTGAGGAGCACCATTCAAGTAGCTGGCTTAGCCCTGTAATTTCTCAGGCTCTTCCTCTTTCCTCTGTACTCCTTTTGAGGATGCAGCCAGGCAGCGTCACAGCTGATGTTAGTCACCCATGCCCCAGAGAGCCCTGCCCTGAGCCATCTCAGCTTTGCCTCATCCTAGAGAAAGGCTCAAAGAGGGAGAGAGACTCTTCTCTGTAATTTCTGGTGTGAATTTGCCAAACACAGAGGTTTTGACGTGTAAGCAAAATTTAAGAACTATGCTTTAGGATTTTGTTCCTTCTTCCTCCTGTCCTTGAGCCTAGCGGGTCTGGGAGTTGGGACTGAGCTATAGCTGATCATGTTCAGCACAGACATTCCTGTAAGAAAAGTCTTTGCAGACCTCCTTGGGCTGTCTCCAAAGTCAGCTACCCAATAGATCCAGTCCTGTGATGGCTATGAGACTGCTGGAGGCTGGGCACAGATTTACAGGCTATGGGAAGTGGTTCAGGTGATAGTTTCTTTTCTCTCGAGCTTTCCCATTAAAAGGTGGATTGCCATGTATTATACTAACCAAGTGTGCTGTCTGAGTAGCCTAAGCAAGTCACCCTACATCTTGGTTTGGGGGCTTATCTGAAAAGAGGGAGTGGGGTTGTGTCTTCTGTGATGAGGCTCAATAGTTTTAGGGTCTAATGCTCTTAGCACAGTGGCTAAAAAAAAGTAGAGGTCCAGGCCTGAGTAAAGAGAGAAAAATAGAAACAATAATGKTTTTGGACTCTTCATGGCTATAACGTGAGTCATTTGATGTCACAGTCCCCTGGTAAAAGTCTTGTTCCCAGATTCCTCTTCCTGGACATTACCACACATGTATACACACACACACATGCACACACAGAGTGCACAGTGCAGGAAAGGTCTCTCTCATCCTGTCTGGCTCTTGCCATGTCCTTGGGTGCCCTGACGCTGTTGTTCCTGGTTTAACCCTGAGCACACACAGGAGGGAAGATGGGGAGGGGTGCTCTGGCCCCTGGCAGACCTTGGGGAGGGGAGGCATCACCTTCCAGGTGGGGGCATGGACAGCCCTACGCAGGAGGAGGTAGGGAGGCAGTGGAAGAGCGGGAGCGTTGTGCCCCGACAGGCTTCAGTCATCGAGCTGAAGGGCTCCGGGAGAGGTGAGGTTCCTGAGGCTGTAAGTAGATCTGGAGGTGTGAGAGCCTATGGAGTGGATGTGGGGCCAGAGCTGATTGCAGCAGCCTACCAGAGCACAACCCCATGTCCTGTGCATTTGTCTCCAGCTATTCCTGAGCTAAATAAAAMTAGCATTTGTGTCATCTAACATCCTGGTATTTATATTTCAGGAGGCAGAGCTTAATTTCTTCATTAACCTGAGTAAATAATTAAAATTGTCCCCAACACTTCAAGGGAAAAAGCTTTAAAAAATTTACTTAGATTAAGTCAAAAAATAGGAAACTACTTACGTGCATCACCGTTTGTTGCTGTTGCTGTCTTGTCTGTCCCTTGTTAACCGAAAGGAACATTTTCCCTTCTTCTAAGTCTATATGGTTTTGTGTTTATTACATCTTGTCACCTTGTGGCACATCCAGCTAGATTTGCTAGAATTGGATGTTGATATTAATAATTACTTGTCTGAGCTAAATGAAAATGCTAATGAAGTCAAGGCCCCTCTGGGGGTAAGGTCTGGGCTTCCATTCCTATGCAGGCATAGCTGAATTTTTGGGAAGAAAGCTAACATTATCTCTGCAAAAACTCTTCTCTCGAGTGATAATACACCGTATCATCTCTCTTAGCAAATAGTAACAAGTGCTACAGAGCAGCAAGCGATTTGTGAAACGTTGAGGAAGAAAAATAAAATTGCTGCAAACTACCCAAAGGCTATGGAGCTTAACTCAGCATGTGGCTGAATTGAAGGTAGAGCTATTTTAAATAATTGATAGTGCTGTAAATGTACATGATGCGGTACAGGAAGAGGTCAGTGCCTAACGCGTAATAAGCCCTTGCCTTGAAGGGTTTATGGTCTGATAGTGCAAGTGGAGGAAAGCCCTGGTACCTCATCAGAGGAAGGGGCCGCAGGCGGTCGTATGGCCTTTGGAGCATAGATGTCCATTTGCACCCCATTTGCGTGGGGGTGCAAATTCAGAGATGAGGCCAGTAGCTAGAAATGAGCGAGTGGGATTGGCAGTAGGTCAGATRCAGTTCGGAGGAGGCAACCAGACAATTCAGAGCTGTGCCATTTTAAGCAGGCTGACTAAGACACGTCGGTGATTCAGCGGCGATGCTGGCGTGCCAGCAGAGCTTTGGGAGCTTGTGTGAAACCAGATCGGGTACTCTGAACCCAAGGTCTGGCGTGATCGGTGCAGACGGAGAATCCTGCGGCTGAGACTTCCTCAGCTGAGATGTAGGGAGGTTAAGGCAGTGGGTGGAAGGCTCTGAAGATGACACTAGTTATATCTGAAGTATTAGGATGTAGGGAGTATTACACCATGGCAGCAAGCAGCTTTGTTGCTACTTCCTACCACATTATCTCTGGACGCAATTCAGCGCGACCTGTGCGACCTAGTCCAGAGGGAAACGGTGACACTGAAAGCTTCTGTAAGATAGCCTCATCCTTCTGGAGCTGTGTAGACACGGTCCCTGTTATTGCCATTGCCCTACACATGGATTGCCCTTGGGCAGCAAGGTCTGGAGACCCACCTTCTGTACCCTGAGGGCAAAAATTTGGCCCAAAGAGTGCCAAATCTGAACCAGAGAGACATTTTTTCCTCCTGATACTCTCTCCTGCCTCTGAYCTCTCGTCTGCTGGCTCTCACAGCGTGGGACACCTACTGACTGTATCGAACCCTCAGGGGGCAGGGAGTGCCAGTGAGACAGCTGGTTGCCATTACATTATTTACTCCTTACCCTGGAACATAAAAATAATAATGAAATGAATGTTAATTGAAAGATGGCGAAAACAGCAAAGATTTTTTTAGACCTGACAGGTACAGCTCTAACGTATTTGCATCTTAAACATCTGCCTATGTGTAAGAATTTTTATGCATTTGGATGCACAGAACCAAATCCTCCAGGCAATACTCAACAACTGCCATAAGCATTTTCTGATACAACTAACTCATAGTATGTTAAGTAATTTATCAATATTTTAAGAAGAGGTACTTTTGGTAAAAAAACCCAAAACTTCCTCTTTTCCTCATTTAGCAGAGTTTTTTTGAGGATAGCTCTTAACACTCTTAATTTTAAAACAGAATTCCCCATTGCTCTCCATAGCATCCCAGTTCTGAAAAGTGGCGTGATACCACCATATGTTAGCTTCTTAAAAATGTTGTATTTAACCAAGCAACAAGAAGTCAATTTTGTGATACAGAACAAATGTAAAGACATATGGTGAGTAGATCTGCCTGGGGAACACCAAACTTTCTGGTTTACGGAACAAAAATGTCTCAGTATTTTCACTGCCTACTCCAGACTCTGCTTCCAAGAGAGCCTGTAAGATCAAGAAGACATATGGGGCAGAATTCATCTCACCTAACTTGAGTCATCTACAATTGAAACGTCTACATCTGAGCTAGGCACCTTGGGCTATCTTTACCATCAATAGATAGAAAGGCACTTTAAATGGGCTTGATTTATTAGGTCTATTTTAGATGTCTAGTTTGGGATAAGATTAACGACATTTTTAGAAGGGTCTGTTTCTTCCACTGGGATTGGCTATGCAGAAAGCTTATATGACTAATTCAGATGAAAACATCCACACTGTAGACATGTTCATAAGAACCCAGGACACTGGGTTTCTGGACCTAGAAGATGCTGAGAATGTCCAAAAGTGCAGGTGTGTGATATGAATTCCACAGAGAGTTTGCAGTTTTCATTCTTGTGGAAAAAAATGCCCCAATCATCCAAAATATTTTCTGAAAAACAAATTTTAATCAAAGTATTTAATTGGTTTTTTYTGTTGTTTTATCACATTTTTCTCTCTTTTTTTGAAATAAACAAGAAAGGGGTGAAGTTGGTGCAGTTTTGCAGTGTTTGATAGAACTTGGTCTTCTGATGGAATATAGTCCCCTGCACTTTGCACTCTGTACTTTGCAACATCAGGCCTCACTGTTTCAGAAACATTCATATTACTTTTTGAACTTTGCAGGATACCCTAATGACAAGATGAAATATGTGTAGCACGAGCTGACTTTGGGAAAGCTTGGAAAATGTATTTACAAAGTATGTTATATCTTTGCCAGTATAACATTTTATGACATAAATGCAGTTGCTAAATTAGAAACCCTCTTTATTCTGTTAAAATGTCACAACAATTTCTATCCTTGAGCTTCGTTCTTTGGAGCACACCCAGACATGCACATTGTTTTGCTGCTGTTGTTCTTCTTATGATGGTGACGGAAGTCTAGCATTCTTGGTAAAGAGGAATGAAGGACTCGTCTGGAGCCAAAAATAACTAATGAGGAAGCAAGGAGGAGGCTGATAATACCTTCTCCCTGCAGGGAACCTCACAGGCACAACAGTGGCTTAAGCTGATGTCCTTTGCTTTATAAAACTGCTTAGCTCTACCAGCTCCCCTYGGCCTCTCTTCTTTAACGTCCACCAACTTAGATGTTACTTTTTCAGACAGTGAGGGAACATTAGGTACTCTGCRCCTTCCTCCCCTCAAGCAGCAATGTGCTCTGTGTTTCTGAAATTGTATTTCAGCAGATCAGGGAGGAAGAAGCCACAATATTGATTTGGAAAACTGGATTACATTAATGGCAGCTCCTCTCTTTTTGGTTTAATTATAAAAGGCAGTCATGAATGCAGATCTGTTCTTGTGTCTGTTGAAAACTGAAACTGCACTGAAAGCAGAATTAAAGCCCTGATTGCTTAGGCAGTCAATGGAATATCAATTTAAAACTATATTTCTTGTACCACGAGTAAGGAATTTTATAAAATAAATGCAACTACAAAATGTTACACTTTCGAATAGGATATGTATCAACAAATATTAATAGTTCAATACAAAAATTTCAGGGAGGCAAAAGCATCTGCAACTGGGAAAACAGAGTTGGTGCACTGAAAGCACAAAGATAAGGCCCACACCTGCTAGATTTCTCCGCACAGGAGTTTCCCACTGCCTCAGCAGGATTTTGGCATGAGGACTGTGGGTGAGGTGTCTAGATTGTGTGTGTGTGTGTGTGTGTGTGTGTTCCCTGAACTGCACTTTCTTGTAGCTAACTTTATATAAATGGATTATGCGGTTTACTTTTCTGCTTTCATGGGATCACCGTGAGCATCGAGAAACTCACAACATTAAGAGTGGCTTGTCTAATGAGTTTTGCGTTCACTTGGAGTCAGAAGCATGAAAGCCCGTACTGTTCAATATCAGTAGTATCTCTTTCCCATTTAAATAAACTTTAATATTACCTTTTAAATTCTAGGTGACACTTCAGAGTTTTGAAGTCAAGAAAACAATCCATAATCTATCTACACATTGCATATACTAACATAAAAACTAAACAAACATAAGGAAATGACAAAGCAGCAGCCCTTCAACATACGGGCAGAACGATTATCTGGGAGGTTATTTTTAAGTATGAAAAAACCTTTATCTGTCCTAAAAGTTCCCAGTTGTTTAGAGGAACGTTTTCTGATGCTGCCAGCTTTCTTCTGATGCTGTCTGAGCTTTCTTCCGGACAATCCATGTGACATTCAGAAATGTACACTCATGACTAATTAAGTTGCTTGCTGACTTCTTCTGACACACATGATTCTTCAGCATAACAAATTCAGCAATAAAAATATAGCAAAGCAAGTAAAAATTGCACAATGAACTCTTTAGCCCCAAATATGAATCATTCAGATTTAGTTGGGAAAAGAACCCATTTAATTGTTTCCCATAGAATCAACCACGAATAAAGCACAAATGTAAATATTTATTTGAAAAACGGTGACTCTGCTAGCAACTAAGACAAGGCACTGCCAAACGCAGGGCAAATTTTGATCTCAGTTTGCAGTGAGATTATTGCTGAAGTCAGTGGGAATACTGCGGGGGGAAAAAAGGGCCTTTCACTCTATTAAATAAACRTTGTGTGTAAAGCTGCATCTCACTGAAGCTGCTGAACTTAAAAAATAGGATTTTCTAAAAATGAAAAAAAAAGTCAGGAGATGACCTACAAGAAAGGCCCATATAAAGCTGATGTGCGCCTACTGGATAACATTTTTGGAAGAGAAATATATTTGACAGATGGAAGTAATGATAACCCTCTCGCAGCCCAGCAACAAAGCGACAGAGATGGAGATTAAAAAAGGCAAGGACAAGGCTTGAACAAGCSCTGAGAAGAGCCTAGCACGGAGATCTGTTCTTTGACCCACCGGCAGCAAAATGGTGACTTGTTGTTTGGTAAACATCTGGGCATGAAAACGAGTCTTTTTAAGGTCTTTGGAAGTAAAGAGAGACCTGAGACACACTCCAAGGCTTCTTGTCAAATCATAAAAGAAGACATCTAACTCTGGGTAATGGCTCAGTTCAAGAAGTCATAAGAATAATCAGTCAGATCATTGCTTAATATTTCAGTGAAGATAGCCTCAGACCACATGGGCCTGTAATAATGCAATGCACGCTGGTAGCTCCTGTCAGCCAAGCATCTAAATGACTTTCTTAGAAATTATATAAGCTTCTCAGCAGATGAGCATTATTATTTGAAAGATGGACATGACAATGTGCATGTATGTTAAGAAAATTATACAATTAACCAGCCATTTTAAAGACAGAGCCAGGACRTAACCCAGCCGTCCTGACTCTCAGTCCCGTGTTGATACCAGCTGGACCATTTTCTTTCTCATCCTTTGTAACAATAATTCAGCTCTTCATCAATATTGTTTAGCAGTGGTTTCCAAAATGTGCAGGTAAGATTCTGTGCTGCATCTTCAGGAGGTATGATATAAATGACATAGGCCTGGGGGCACTCTCCTGACTGTACACCATCAGTGGTGTGTACTGGGTAGCTCCCAGGACTTTTCAAAGGTATTGCGGCTTAAACCCAATGACCGAAACACAACCAAGAGCCAGCCTTGCCCCTGGTCCCCTTCCTAGCATTCCCCTATGGCAGTATTGGCACAAATGTCCAGGTTTTACTACCGTCTTTGGCAGCATTTTAACCAAAGGAGTATTTGCTGCTGCCAATTTTGTGGACCTCTTTTGTTGTGCTGTCCATACGGTGTTTGGCATAAAGCAACTAAAATGTGGTAAAGGATCTCGCTGTCACCTACTTCTGAATCCTGAGTTTTCTCCTTTTGCATATTTGTAGGTTATATATAAAGCATAACCAATAGGTCAAAAAAACATGAAGTGACTAAACCATTTTTAAATACTGCCTTTGAAATGTTCTCTCTACTGTAGTTAAAGCAATGTTAGCTAAATATAAGTACCTATACACAGAATGGTGAGAGTGGGCTCCTTTTTGAGCCTTTGGATGTACACTTCCCAGTGAGTTCATACAACCCGCTTATGGTCAACTAATGGGAAAGCTTGTAGCCGCCAACCTCCTGACCTACCGCACTGCCCCTGACTTCTGATGGTCACATCACCATAATCATAGAACAGGAAATTAAAAAAAAGAGAACTGTCGTACTTTATTGTACATAATATGATTTTTAATAGAGGATGAATACATTGTTGATGTAGGTGACTTATCACGAATACTCACATTGCATGTGGTTGACCCAAACGGCACAATTTCAGATTCTGACTGAAATGTACTAAGCTGCATGTTTCTGGCCCACCAGTATAGTTGACAATTGCTAAAAATATCTGTGCACTGCACAGATGGTAGAGATCAGTTAGTCCAAAAGAGTGATGAAGGAACAAGTTTTAATGATAATTTGGGATTTTTTTGCTTGCATGTTCCAATAGTCTTTTGAGGTGACTATAATAAACAGAAGAACAAAAAGAACAAAGGGCCGGCAATCTTTGTGTGGAAGGTAACAATGCCGTATTCAGGACAGTAGTCAATTTTTTTTAGATCCATCTGTGCCGGAACTTCAACATAACTTTTTTCAGGATAGCATCCTGCCTGAGTCTCACCCCTACAGAGGACCTCCTCAGAGAGARCACAGACCTTGGCAATGCCAGGTAGATTTCTTCTGTTTCTGAGAGAGGGGTGGAAATACGTACTGAACGTGGTGTCCCTAAGTTGTTTCTTCCTTGAAACTCTAGTTCCCTCCTACTTGCACTTCTAATGGTCTGGGCTATGCTTTAACGTGGACATCTGGCAAAGACATCGATACCCAGGCTAGCAGGGTCAAATCCAGGCATCTGTTGGGTCTGACTTTAGGGTTGTTTCTAGAGCTGGAAGAATGCAGAATAGTGATGACTCTGGCGCAAGTTTTCCTTTATAATGGACAATAGAGATAATCATCAGAACAATTATGCAAAACTCACTAAAACTTTCAGGAATTTACAAGTAGGTACTGGTAAATATTCAAGTAGCAATTGGTGGGATTGCAAGTGCAAGTCTTTCTTTTTTAATCCAAATAAAGCAGAGAACAAACACCAAGAGACCATGAGAAAAGTGGTTACACTGATATAAAAAAGTGCAGCTGAAGCAAGAAGTGGTCACTGAATGTTAGCAAATACAAACAGTGTGGTAAGGAAAATCTATAAAAATAAGTACAAACAAGCCAAAGGATAAGTGGGGGAATAAGTCTTTACTCTCAAATTGTAGATAACTCTTTACTAACATCAGGAGGTACCTCCAGTATCTTCTTATTGAATTGTAACCAGAGAAAAAGCTGTGTGAAAAACACTGAAAAACACTGYGTGCATGTTTATATTGCTTTTATGAAGTCCTTTTCCTCAGCAGTTATCCGTCCATCTGTTTCCATTTCAGCTTTATAGTTATATTTGACTCACGGCAGGTCAAAAAGAAGGGGGGCTTTCTGGTTGTTGACAGTCAGTGTTTGTAATGCTCTAAGGTGGTGCCTCTGCCGGTACCTTCCTTCTGTGCCTGACTGGGGATGGGGGGAAGCATGGTTTATCCTCACCCTACCTACCATCTCCTTCAGGGCTGATAAGCCCACTCCTGTCTTTTACCAGCCCACTGTATCAATGCCCTTTGCCTCCTGCTAGTTTTTCGAAAACATGCCTCCACGCTCTGTCTCATGCTGTCCCCAACACTCAGGAGAAGCTCTCCGTAAACATCTGCAGAGCTGCCTCATAACCTTTCTTCAGTCCTCCCTTAAAACTCTCCTTTTGCCACATTGCCTCCATGAGTTTGCATGAGACCTACTAGATGATTGACAAATATTTGTTTCATCACTTCCTTAGGCTTGTTCTCCTCTCTGTTTTCCTGCTTATCTGCTGCACCTTTTCCTAACTTTAAACTGTAAGTTTTTGGGGGCCAGGACTGTCTTCTCATGTGCTATTTAAAAAAGGCCTCATACAAAGACTGCCATTCCAGGCAAGGACACCTCTTGGCTCTCCAGTGCAATATAAATCAGCTGTGGCAGTTGTTAATATATTAAAYTCAGTTTTTGCTGGATTTAGATCTACCCCTAGAAACATCCTTATGATCAGGACCAAAGTCTTAGTGAGGGCTACGGAGGTCCAGAGAGAAGAAATGAACCATGGTTTGATGTACTTGTAACAGCCTGGATGATGCAGGAGGCATGTCTGTCTTGAACAGAATCCTGCTCACCACGTTCATACTCAGCTTCAGGATTAATGAATTTAGTGGCAAACCCATGCCATGCATCCCTGTCGGCAGGCCATCATCTGAGAAGGAGCAGCTAAGGACTAGACCTTAAATGGCATTTAGGCTCCTAACTCCTGTTTAAGTGTCCCCAATTCCAATAGGAAGGGTAGCTCCCAAATATGAGTTATTTTTTAAAAACTGGTACTCCCTGGTCACTCAGGCACAGTACAGTCAGACAGTAACTTGAGGATTTGTATCACTTTCATTAATGGATGATATACAGCTTTCCTAAAAGACCAAGAAACTTCATTGTTACATTACAGCCCTTATGCTAAAAGGGTATACCTCCCCTTCTTCTGAGGGTGCATTAGAAGATGTCTCTGGAAGAGGGATGCATTAGAAGATGTCTCTGGAAGAGGGATGCATTAGAAGATGTCTCTGGAAGAAACCAAAACATTGGCTGTGGTTGCCTCACCAGTTCTTCTGCAGCCTGGCTTTGCATTTGGAAAAGCATTTGAGTCATAAAAGTCAATAGTTACAGAAACTGTGGTGCCTTGTGGGAAGGAGACAACAGCGAAACAGAACTGTGGGTGAGGGTGGGTGGGAGGTAGAAACAGGATATGGTCACTGGGGAACGGACTCTCGGACTCCTCACTAAGCACTGTGCAGGTTTTGGTGGATGGACCATGTTTATGTCAACACCACAGGCTCTGATCTTATTGTCCACCCTGCTTATCAGATCCTACATGCTAATGTACAATACTATTAGATCAAACACGCACAGGTGAGTGGCTTTGCTAAAAAGAAAAAGGTCCAGCTGGGGCAGTTTCCTTCTTATGGCAGTGGTGGCGAACAGCTTCAGACATTTTTAATAAGAAAAGTTGTGAATCGCTACCCTAGCAATCCATCTAYGAACAAGGACATAACCAGTCCATGAAACTACTCAATTAAAATATGTCAGCTGTATTTGTTGACCTGCCTGATCAGGTCACTGGGAATCGCTTGAGAGGCACTGTGCACGCTGCTGGGGCTGTCAGCAGCACCTGCAGCCCAGCCCTGCCAAGTATGAAGCTGGGGGGTCACATTTCCCAGGTGAAAACAAAGATGTTCCAGATTACCAGACCCCTTGCAGAGCTAATATCCTTTCTTTTTATGTGCACAAACTCATCACTGAAACCTGACCCTTGAAATGTTACTATTTATTAGTACCTGAGGGGCTTGGTGTTAAACAAATAGAAGTAAGACAGTACCTGAGACTGCCTGGTCCCTGCTAATATTTTTTCTGGATTGGGTTAAACTTTGTGAGCTTTATATCGACTGTTTTCCTTTCAGGATAAACATAAAAAAGACACCAGCTCATCCGGAACGGGAAGGACCCCCACCCCTACCAAAGTCACAGTGGAGCTGGAGTAGGAATGCCCAAGGGGACGCCGATGCAAGATGACAACTGATAACCTCAGTTGTGCCTCCGTGTGCCTACAGGGAACACAGCAAGAAAGATCACAGAAATCCTGGAAAGACAGGAAAGGCATGGAGACCACAGGAAAAGCCCCGGATCTTTAAAAACAGATGAGTAAGCAAGGTTTCCTGACTGAGCGTCTCAGGGTCATGGGTGCACTAATAGCCTCACTGGCCCTGCCCAGCCTCACCAGGGACCAAACCTCTATCCAKGGACCCCATTTCGGCCCAGGCTTTTACACCTCCATCTGAGCTGTGATGTTGGGGTGCCGGTCTCCAGTACCACCATAGCTGTGCTCAGCCATGGCCCCCCCTTGATCCTGGCCTATGGCCTTTCTGGCTTGACCTTGGACCCACCTTACCAGCACAGAGGTGCCTGATGATCTGGACTCTTAGTTGAACACAGCTGTCCCCAGCTGCTCTGCTCCCTGCCTGGGGTGAAGTCCTGCCCTGCCAGTCCCCATGGTGCGCCTCTGCAGCCCCCGGTCCCCAGGGAGGTGCTGGCCCAGGCAGCACCCTGGCAAAGTTCTGGCCAGAAGCATGGGACTGCAATTCCCCMGCTTGATTGCAGCTGTGCTCAGGGAACCATTGCTGGGTAGGATCTTTGTAAACAGGGACCTCTTGCATCTGCAAATGTCTGGTTTTGCCAGTAATTTCTCAGACAATGCACAGGACCCTGAATTTTGTGTCAGAGTCAAGAAAGCAATGCAGAGCACGTGGCTCTGGTTTCACCAAGGTGCTGTACGTGCATGCCGACAAGAACTCGAGAGGTGCYTGTTGCGATGGGAGCCGTTATTCTTTGTCTCACAATGCCCTTGCTTTGTACAGGCTCTCTCCCCAAAGGGATTTTCTCTTTTGCAATCTGATCCTTAGCTAGTAGCTTGGCATTGAAACCTCTCCATCACACAACACAGGACTACTAGGCACCAGCACAATGAAGCTTTGTTATCCGTCTGTCCCCATTGAAGAAATGGAGACTCCCAGCTCTTCTGCCTAACGTGGCTAATAGCTGGCTAACAGCTCCTGACATAATGAAGTGGCTCCTGTTGCTCAGTGTGGCCTTACAGACTATGGAATACAGTGGCCAATCTTGAGGCTGGTTCCTCACTGCCCCCTTTTACAATTTGGTTAAATTAGCAAGTCCTACCTCCTTTTCTTCACGTTTTCCYATGGAAGTTCATGACATTTTGCCAACCTTTAGTAATTTTTTGTATTACTTTGTAGAAAAAGGCAGGGTTTTTTTGACAAATCAGCTCCTCTTTTTCTTTTTTCCAGTTGGAAGTGACCTTTAGATTTTCATGTTCATTACAAACTCCCACAGTACTGAGGGTCTTCTCAGAGGGATTTGCTGGTGCTGATAATTATAGGTGCCAATTGCATTGGTTCCTTGATGTCTTCCCCTACTACTTTATGTTTAGTAAATGAACTTCTTAAAAATCACATTATGGGTGTTTTTAAAAGCTCCTTGGAGCTGGGAAAAAAGAGTGGGTCAGCAGTAAGAAGAGGTGGAAATGACAATGCTTGTCTGCTGTATTGCCAGGTAATTCTGAGATACAACCCAGAAGATGTTAACAGCTGTCCCCAGGATACTTGGAGCCAAAGAAGTTGAGAGGCGGAGGGACAGGCAGGTAGAGGGTGAAAGAGATGGTCAGAGCTGTTCAGTCGATCCATAATAGAAGAGTAAAAGGGGGATGTTACCACTTCACTGCTGGCGTCTAGAGCATTTCATACCCCCTGACAGGGTGCGTACAAGCACGAGGGAGCCTGCTGGACTCTGAGCTRCTGCTGCTGGGCAATTCTTGGTAATTATGTAGTGCGCAATGCGTTGGCTGGATTAAGGCATTTGGACAGAGATTTGTATGGTGCATTGTGTCAGAAGGCTTTTTAAAAAAGTTGGTTGAAATATGTTGATACTAACTCTAGAGGAACTGGTTTCTGCAAATTTTGTCAGGGCAAATGGCCATAACTCTAAGTGGGAATTTTGTTTACTGCCTTAGGCCGGGTTTTGAAAGGTATTTAGGTGCTGAAAGGTAGAGTTAGACTTCTACTAAGACTTTCAGAAATATTGTCTGCTTCATGAAATTTTACTTGGCACATGTCTGATTTGTTTGGCACTTAAATATCTTGGAATTCTGGCACTGTGGGGTAATAAATACAGGAAAATAATGGGAGTTCAGATTGAAAAACAGCAATGCTTTTTACAGTATCAGTGTTGGCATGCTGTTAAACTGTTATTACAACAAAGTCAGAATCCCTCACAAAATGCATAGAACTAAAAAGTAGAAACAAAATGCATGGAACTAAAAAGTAGAAACTAAAAGAAAGAGAATGACGAAAATGCAGAAAGTCTACTTTATAAAGCCCCTGTCACGCAGATTCAGATGATTTACTTTTGGCTTGTCTTTTTTTTTTTTGACCTTTTCTCTAGAGAATTATTTAGATGAATGTAGAATTGTAAATTGAGTATGTAGATCTTTCTACATATTTTCAGAATGAGAGATCTGAAATAACATAACTGACGTTCTTAAAACTGGTAAGGACAGTCACTTGTTCAGGAAGGTTAAATATATCCTGCAATACTGAGCAAATCAAACTGCACAAAGAGGGGTGTCAGGAGATTGTAACGTGTCCTAATCATGAGTATGAGCCTCCAGTTTTTTCTTTTTTTTTTTTTTTCTACGGGTGAGAAGTAGAATGGTTCTTGAATATGTAGATCAGTATAATTTAATTAGCTTTTATGACCAGGACTCCTCAGAGATAACCATAAAAGTCAATTAGACTGTATTAAAATGCAGCCATTTCCCTGAAGCTTCTGTGAAACAGCCCTTAATTCTTCAGGAAAATGGTAAAAATCTAGATACCTAATCTAATAAAAAGAATAGCCACGTAGAAAGAATGCTGTTGTCTTTTTTAATATAACAGATTTCCTTCTGCACTTTCCCAGTGCCTGAAAAGCAYTGTAACGTACAGGTCACACCTTGAGCTTATGCATTTATATGCTGTACTGGCCAGCCAGTGTTACAGTATGATCTTGCAATCCATTTAAAATTGGATTTGAAGAAGATGGTTAGCAAAGTGTAGTGCCTCAGGGCAAAAGCTGATTATCTGCAGGAATCAGGAAAGGACTGTGTCCCAGCTGTACTCCCCCTCCTAATTCCAGATGTTGCACACACGCAGCTGGCTGAGCACACAGGAAGATGTGCAAATAACTAACCACGCAGCCAGATGATCACGTCTTAATTGATGCCTTCTTTCCTCACCCTTGCTTCTCTGTATTGTAATCAGATCTTCATCTATGCTATGCTTAAGGGCAGCTCTGAGGCGACACTCGGTGACCATCCAGCATTTACCTGCTTGGTCTGTCTCCACCTACCCTACCACATAGCCACGGTCAGTGGCCACGGTCTCGAGGCACGATGGCTCTCTGCCTCGAGATGAGGTTGTCTGTGGGCTTGGTCTCCAGCACACCCTGAACTTCAGGTTGCTGCTGAAGTGGAAGCTTTTGAGGGCAGGAATCAAAATTATGTTTTTGGTGTCTCCAATGAACATTACAGATATATATGACTATATTACAGAATATTCAACATCTTATTTTGGGGTTTGCTCTTCTTCCTTTGAACAACATGTTCTGGCCATTACAAAGAGCCGGACTTTACTTTTAATTGGCCTGATCAAGTAGGCACTCTATTAAATATTGGTATGTCATGCCTATTAATGCCAGGAATGGCTTATATTATTCCTGCAGGTATAGATTACCCAGAGCAGAGGTAGGAGGGGTAAGCAGCCTAAAGCTATAGCATCTTGCCCGCCAGCAGTTTGGTCTTGAAAGAAGGAGTGGCAGAGCAGCTGGGCAGCTCCCCCATCACTGCCACATGCATCTGGCCCTGAATTCCAGCAAAGCCTTATTTATTTCAATTAGCTCATTAGACCTTTCAAGCCTCCATGCTTATCTCAAAAATAAATATTTGCTCTACAGCGCGTCACACTGCCCAGTATTACTTACATTCTCTGCGTAAAGAAAGTCCTTGCAAAACATACCATAAAGAGTTTGTTGTAAATTTATTGTGAGAATCTTCGTTCTGGCTTTACCTGATTTTTTATAGGATTAAAGTCTCAGAGTTGATGCTGCATTAGTGTGACGTTTCTGTGGAAATTATTGCATTTCGTAATAATGTACTCAAGTTCTAAAGGAGAGAGACAAGCATGAAGCAAACAGAACTCATATCAAACTTGCGGCAGATAAGAACAAGCATTGTCTTGAAATCTCAAGTTCTTCTCTTCTTTTTTATGGCATAAGGAGAAATATTTGAGAGTTAGCAGCCGTGGCACTGAGGTGATGTCCCTTGCATTGACGTAGTTAATCTGTCAGCAATTCCATCAGCAAAACTATTTTTCAGACCTGTTAACTGAGGTCTGAAAATCAATTCCAGACTTAATCATGGACAAAGGGGTGTATTCCACCATTCTGCATGCTGGTGATACACATATATCATTGGGAGAATAGATTCCAAGGTCTCAGACCATAAGAAATTTTATGCTTACAATATTTATGACAGAATATCACCGTTGTGCTACAGAGTGCAGAAAACTAGACAGAATAGGTGATTCAAATGCAAAATAGTTTGATCCTCTGATGAAAATTCCTTGGCCTTTGGCCTTATCATACAATCCAAAGCATGTAAAAATTGTGCCGGAATTTGCCTCTTGTCATATCTCATTGCTTAATTATTAAACAWGTTTGGTATGGTACAGTTGCTCTATAATAAAGTCTGTCATTACTTGATCAAACAAAATTCCTTGTGCTATTGTCCTCCTAGATAGTCAATACCTGATAAGGGCCAGGGCTGCAGCTCCTGGCTGAAGCAGGGCCACGCGGCTCTGCGGTGTGAAACGGTACAGTCTTGGGGCCATGCCAGCACTCTCAGAGCAACCAGGCGCTGCGTTTTCAACTCTTTATTTTCTTAGAATCATAGAATCATAGAATCATTAAGGTTGGAAAAGACCTTTAAGATCATCGAGTCCAACCGTCAACCCAGCACCCATGCCCACTAAACCATGTCCTGAAGTACCACATCCACACGTTTTTTGAATGTCTCCATGCTTCTTCATGAAGGAGCAAATCCYGCACCCGTCTCTCCAGCTGGAGGGACCAGGGGGAGAGGACAGGACTGTGACCCTTTGGCACTGGCAAACGCCAAAGCCTTTGGGGCAAGGRGGTGGAGATAAAACTGCCAGTAGTATCAGGTCAGGCCACCAAAGTTACAGAGGTTGCTGCACTTTTCAGTACATAGACGAGAGACAGACGGAAGAGCACAGTTTAGAGAACACACTGCAGAAACAGAGGAAGGGCACCCTTCCTCCTCTACCCCAAACCCAGTTTCTCAGGGTGGACCTGAGAAAGGAGATCTCTCCWAGGCATATATGTGAAGCACTTCTGCACCTGTTGATTTTCAGGCTTTCCACTTAAACATAACCAAGGATGCCAAAACCAGCATTAGTGAGACAGACGATGACAAAAATTTTCATCTCTGTAACCTTCAGTGCAAAGCACTGGGCTTAGCACCGGTGCAGCCCTCAGCAGACACAGCCTCCTTCGGTTTTACCATCACCACTGGCTTTGGGTGCCCCTACTTTTTGGTTCTCAATTTGAATTGTTTGCCTGTTGTTCCAGGTAGTGTTTGTGAGGAGCCACCTTTCCACTGATGCTCGTTGGAATGGTACCAGCTCCCAACCGTGACTAATCAGGCACAGTTCAGCATCTCCACTTAGGCACCCAAAAACTGAGACCTGATACATCCAAGTTAATGTCTTTTCACTCTGTTGGTTTTATTAGCATTTTCTGAGCAAGTGCGAAACAGTCCCTTGACTTACAAAGGGAGCGAAAKAGGTGTGAGGCTCAAATACTAATGAGCCACACGTTCGCTGTCCACCGCCTCAGTCCCACTCCCAAGGCCTGACACCCCTCACACGAACGTGCAGCCCAGCGCAGGGCCAGGCAGCGATACTGGCAGTGGCTCTGAAGCAGCACAAGGAAATGTCATGCAGCGACCTCAGGTCCCTGCGGCACCTTTGCCAAGGTGCCTTCAGCTKCAGGGCTAATGATCCGCGTGGAGCTCTGCTGTGATGCAGGGAAGGTCTTGACCTGGAGAGGTGCTGAGTCCCAGCAGCATGACTGGGCTAGCTATTAGAAGCAGGGTCTGCCTAAACAGAAAATTGTAGCTGGGGGCTGCCTTGGGAATATCTGTAGGGAATATCTGGTTTTAGTTTTGCTCCTCCAGATCTGCATGAGCCTGGGCTCAGCTCAAGCCAGGGTGAGCCTGAGGAGCCAGGTGGGACGGCAGCCCGGGAAGGGCAGCAAAGCGCGCTGGTGCTGCGGGTGCTTCTGTGGATGGATGTGATGCTGCTAATTTTTCTTCATCCGTGGTTTACGCTACACGYCAGCCTGCAAACTGGGGCAGCTGAGGTGCAGGTAGGCCCCCCGCAGAGACGTGAGCCGTTACCTCTGGCGCAGAGCTGATGCTGGCRGCTGGGAGCGGTGACTGCTCCGGTCCTGCAGCCAGGCCGGCCGCATGGCGGGGGGTCCTGCTCCCCGCTGTCGCCTCGGCCCCTCAGGGCTGCTCCCACTCCCCGCTATCGCCTCGGCTCCTCGGGGCTGCTGTCGGCTGCCATTAGCAGGGAGCGAGCTCTCTCCCTGCTGCTTCAGCTCCCAGCCYGGCAGTGCGGGCACAGGTCTCTTCCTGACGACCTCTGTTGCAGAGGTGGCAAATTTTGGCAGAGGGCAAGAGCTGGAGGGAGCACTTATGGTCTGGGCGTTTTTAAAGGGGGTATAGTTTTTCCAAGGCAGTCAAAAACCTTATATGGGTCTTCTATGGTTTATACCTCATCTCTAGTGCATGTTGTGCACAGCAATGCTGTAGCTTTATAGCCATATAGTCTAGCTATATTTTCTAAAAAAMCAGACTGAGGCTATTTAAAAAAAAATCCTAGAAGGTCATTTCTTTTGAAGCCAACTAACTCAGCACTTKCAAACCTAACTTTATAAAAAGAGCTCTATGCTGAACCATGGGCCATCCCACCCCACAAAGCTTTTCAATGAATTGGAAATAATTTCTCTTTAATGTCTTGCCCTCAGGGCTCAAAGGGGGATCTGGCAGCAGCCCTGTACAAAAGCCCGGGTGGGAAACATTTAATTTCCCGAGATGTTACTCCCACGGGATGCATGAAGAGGAATTGCTTCAGACAGTGCAAGGTAAGTTTTATGGATCATGAAACTCTGCCAAAGTAGGGATGAAATATAAACAAGTAAGTAAATAAGTGTGTCCTCTCTCTCCTTTATAATACAGGAGCTGAAAGGTAGTATGAACAAAAATAAAGGTCCTATCGGAAAATGCTGATACGAAAGCCTAGTTGAGAAGGTCCTTTAATTTTATCGCAGAATCTCTTGTCCAAATAGAGGTCTGCGTAAGGCCTGGCTGTGTTTGCGGTGTACAGGAGCCCTCTGTTTGCAGGGGGAGGAGAGGCTCTAATCTGTATCGCCTGGAGTGGGAGCACTCTACGCTGCTGCACTCCGCAGCCTAACACCCTTTCCTGCCTCCCTCTGCAAATACGTTATCTCTTGGATTCATGTGTGACCTCTCAAGATATTCTGTCTTTACCACTCAGGCTTTCCCAGSCCCTATCTCAGGAGGGAAGCAGGAGTTTTCCCCATTGTGAATTAAATTAATGAGAAAAGAATCTAGGGAAAATTGGCTATTCTTTGGCTGATTACCTTTAGTTATTCTACTAGCCGTGTTGGGGTTCAGCATTACTGAAAGAATGAACAATAATCTAATTAATATGCTTACTGTACTAGAATAGAATCTAAAGACGTATTCAGCTTGTCGCAGCATGCACTTTTAAATTTTTTACTCGGCAGTAACATTAAAACAGCCAGACTTTCAGCCCTGCAAACTGTGGATAATGAATTTCTTTCATCCCAAACAATTTACTCCCCTGTGTATTAAAACACTTAACCAGATCAGTTGTATTTGTACCAAYGCGTGCTCTGACGTGCAGAGCAATGGAAAAAATGAGCAATCAGTGTGTAGTAATGATTATTTTCTTGGTAAACGCTTTTTCTAGAAATGATAGAAATAAAGTCACATATTTCTAAGTCAGAAGTGAGCGCTGTTTACACAACCAACATGAATAATGAAAACAAGTATATTCCCTCCTGCCCTTGCTCTCTTTGGATACTATCCAGCATTGACTGAAGTCAGGGAGAGAACTCTGCTGTTGACTTCTCTGGAGCAAGAYGGGATCTGCTGCCTGCCGTCGGCATTCCCCTCAAACGAGCACGGCTCTGGAAAGGCTGTGCAGATGGAAAAGGCCCACGGAGAAGGCAGAGCTCATCACACTCAGCATTAGAAGGATCACCTGCTGGGCCTCAAAACAAGGTCAAAGTTGGGAGGGAGGGGGAAAAAAGAAGAGGTTTAAAATAAAGGTTTGCACGCTTTTTTTCTGCCATTCTAGTTTCTGAGGCATTTAGCTATATCTGGTTGTATTTTTAGGCTCTGTTCCAGGAGCAGATTGAAGAACTAAAAACTTTGTGAAATGAAAGTTAGGATTTCTACATGATCACTTCACTTCAAAAACTAATGTTCTGAAAGAAATACCCTGCCCTGCAACACTTGTTAAAATACAAATATTTTGTACAAATGCAATTTTAAGCTAGCCCCATGAATCGGGTCTCAAGAATATAATTCTCTACTTTTTAAATTTGATACAACAGCACAGAAAGGATGCCGTAAGGCGCCCATCCTTTCATCACGCATGTTTTGGGGTTGGTTTCCATGTTCTTTTACAAACTTGCGTGGGATTACACTTTCCAGTTACAAGGCACATCAACATGTTTCAGAGCAACTCCCAGCAATGCAGTTAATCGTTCCAGTAAAATGGAATTTAGGGAAAAGCTTTCTGCACTTCAGAGAACTGAAAAGGAGTTTGGCCTGCAGGGGTGGGATTCACCCTGTGCGAGGGGTGACGTGGACTTGAAACAGGCCCAGGTCATCAGCCATTGACTTCAGCGGCAGCTTTGCCTGAGCAAATAAGGGCTCACACGAACTTTTCATTTGTGCATCCATAAGGGAAGAGATTTGGCTTTGAGCACCAGCCTCTTCAATCTTTCTGGCTCTCTGGGGTGGTTCCTCCAGATTTCAAAGCATATCAGCTGGGGCTATTCATGCAGTTGTAAAAACAATGCGGATTAATGATAGTCACTCCCCACGAGGTGACCCCTGGAAAACCTGCTCCGCAGTCACTCAACGGCAAGAATTTTTATTCCGTTTTGGCCGGAGAGAGATTAAATCGTTAGACTTTTTCCCATCATCAGCATCCTTGTTATGGAAACACAGCCGTCAATTTTTATTGCGGTTCTGCAAGGCTGTCCTCAGCGCTGCATATTTCCTGCTCGGCATCCACCTTCCTTGCTTTTAAAATTCATTATGGGTAATCTGCTGTGAAGGAGAGTATCGAGCCTGTATGTCTCGACCACCCAGATCTATACACTCCTATTGTCAGATCTATATACTTCTGTTGTAATAAAAGCACCAGAGAGCAGAGCACATGAGAAAGTGCTCCTAAGGAGTTCACTGAATCTTAATCTTTGCCTTACACCCTGTTTAGCACCATTTCTTCCGAAACTGTGCACATATCTGTGCGGCTGTATATTTTCAGCATATGTCACTGCAAAATAAATTATTCAGGATTGTTAGATTACTTATAAATGACACCAATCAATTAACACCACAGCCGGCAGTCTTCGGGGCTTTTGTCAGAGGCCAGGATGGTAAAGCTCTCAACTCCACATTTCCCAGTATGAAGGATTATGGTAATGACAGCTTATTTTTATTGAATTTTTAATTGATGAGTAATATCTCTGGACTTGCTGTGCTAACATTAGGTCTAGGGAGAACTAATCTCTTGAAGGAGAACATAACACAAGCAGAGCTGCCCTTCCCCAAACAAAAACCCCATTTGAATGAGGCACCAAGCAATCACGGGAGCTTGCTGCTGTCAGTTGTCAGAGCGTTTCACAAGCCTTTGCACTGAAGATTTGTGCCTTTTCCTTACTCAGGGCTGCACAGGCCTTTGAGGAGACCACGCACTAACATGCGCTTTGCTGCTGTCCTATAATAAGGTGAAAAAAGTAGGGTGGCTCCAGGTTGCGTGAAACAAAGCAAGCAGCAGCCTGTATTGATCCCTGGGCCGAAGATGCCATGTTTCTGTTCACAGGCTGGAAAAGCCTCAGGTCTCCCTCCTCTGCACTGCTGACATTCCCAGCGTTTCCGCTGGCATTACCAGCAAGGCCACCAGATAACAGGTTCTGCAACCCCCTCACGAAGGAACAAATCCAACCGCTGGCTACAAAGCCAGAGAGCAATGAAATTAAATATTCGTTTCCCTTTCTTGATTTGAAGGACAAAATCTGGGATCCCCTCCTCCTTCCAAAATACCCACCCCCCAGGCAGATTGTGCTGGTGCGTGCTCATGGTGTGCATAGGGCAAGCCATGCAGAGAGCTGCACTTCAGTACTGGCAAAGAATAACACAGCTTAAGGAGCAGTAAAGCTCCATGATGATGGATAAACACTATTATCATGCATTAAACATGTGTGGTTTAAGGACAGAAAGTAGTCTAATACTAAGTTTTTCAATAGAGATTGAACATGTCATTCAACTGCTTGAGTGTTTTATATTTAAATCTTCCTTGTAGCCCCACGAACTAAAATCAGGCTGTTCAGAGTCCAGCTGAATTCACTTCATAAAGTCACCAAGAATAGTATAAAAACATATGCATTGTATGCCGACACAGATTGATTCATTAAGGGTGATGGTAGAGTCTGAACTGGAAGGTGCAGTGAAGACGATGATGAATTTTAATGTGGCCGGTGGCTACTGTTCAGCACATATGAAATTGGAAATCAATGCTAGCTATTTAATACAAATGGATGCTACCTTTACATCTGAAGCAGTCTTCCATTCCCAATCTTTCAGCCTGCCAGGGGAATGCTGGCATGAAGGAAGAAAGTCCAGCCTTGCAAAGGTCTGCCAGTGCTGCTCTCTGTACTTTCTGTTCATACCTGGGGTACATCTCACSCTCGGTGAAATGGCTTCACAGCAAATGCTCCCAACTCCCCCCATGCTAGATGTGGTGCTAGCAGCTGTACTTTAAGTCTAAGCCTTGGTGTCTGTGTCCAGGTGTTGTGTGACTGCATCTGAACATAAGCTCACATGTATTTCTAGATCTCATGGTTAGGAGGAAAATCTTTGAAGGGTGATGAGTGTGTAATGGATGCAGTGATGCCTGAGCCTGCTGGCACCTGGAATACTAGCCCAAGGCAAATCAGAGTACAAACCCTAAAAGCCAGGAGCAACTGCATCCCAGCTGGAAGGTGTTGCCGGAGGAGTGTGACATCTCAGGCCACACCACCCAGGTGCAGGAAAATGCTGTCAGGCGTCCCCTTGGCTTCTAGCATGGTGCCAGGAGTGGCTGGAAGGCAAGTCTCTGCCTGCCAGAGAAGAAAACTCCCCTGTCAACGCTGCTCCACGTAGTGGTGGAGACACGGCGTGTCCTTGGGGGAGCAGAGAAAGCCTCAGGGAGCTGTGTGTTGTATTTTGCCTAGGGCATCAGTTTGCCATAATCCAGCTGTGTTCCTGTATAAGGCAGAGACAAGGTGTTTTAGCCTCCTAAAAGTAGTGTCTGTTGCCTTGCTTTCTACCCTCTTTTCAACATACAGATGTAGATGATGGAAAAAGCTTTACTTGGTTGCTTCATAATAAAATATTAAACGGAGAGACAGAGAGGAAAGTGACCCCTYTCCCGATAGCAAAACAATGAAGAAATGAGTATCTCAATCTCATTTAAATATTTGCTGGCTCTGTTGACGCTGGAACATAGAGCTAAGTCCCTAATTAAATGAGAAAACAATAAACATAGCTAGTAAACTATTGGTTTTCATTAATTCCCATCTAGAATGTTTTCAAACAGTGTCTAACAAAATGAGCACCATATTTTAAACATTCACCCTCTAGATCTCTTGAGCGTAATCAGTGATATTTATCATGTTCTTTATGAAAATGCTGTTTCTCTCTCCCCTTCTCCACTGCAGGAGCAGAAGAAAGAAGGGAAGCTGTTCCTAGGATGTGGGCAAGATGCAACAGGGATTTGCAGCACATGTGTGCTGAAAACAAACACAAATTCTCCTGTGTGAGCATGATAGTTGTATTGTTATAACAAGCTCCTCTTGGGTAAGTAAGCATGATAAACTGATCTAATTCCCAGTGAAGGGTCTGGGTGACGTGCCCACCCAACACAGGAAAGTCAGGGGGGTGGAAACAGGACYATGGGAACCTGCAGCCCAGAGCTTGGCTTTAGCATCAGCCAACACAGCCTTTTGCATTAAATCCACAGACAAGCCCCAGTCAACACAGCTGGTCCACAGAGCTCGCATGGGGCCATTCAAGAGACACCAGCTCTGGTTAAGAGGGACGGAAATGCATCATCTCCTCTATCTTATGTTTTTTTCTGTGTCAGAACTTGCCTGACTCCTGAGAAGCATCTCCCATTATGTATTTTAATTTGACCTTGCAGTGGCTCCCATATGATAGCACTATTTTTCTCATTTCCATGTTGTCCTTGACCTGCATTGGCAAGTGGGCACCTACCTCTCCTTGGCTAATGTGTATGAATTTAACTGGTAAGGTTGAAGTACTAATGATTTCCAGCCATTTTGGCCAACATTTTGACACTATCAGAGGAAGATTCCTGTTTGAAGTTTATTGGAACTGGTGATCAAAAAGAGGGGAGGGATGAAGTATTGTTAAAGCATCTCCAGGAAGCATCCATTTTGTGAATGTCTGAGATTTTTTTTTTAATTGATATTTGACATTTCAACCAAGTCTGAAACCTCTAGGATTTAACTGCAGTAAAGTCAATGGTATATCAGAAGTAATGAGTTGTGCCTGAATTATCCTGAAATAGATATAATTGCTGTATAACTCCTCCAGCAGGTCCCAGTTTCCCCAGCCTCAGTCAGTATCTCATTGTTTGCCAAGAGTAAAGATGTCAGGAGCCAGTGGGACAAAGCATAATTAGCCAGGGTGCTCTTGTTGCCTGTTTTGGTTTCGAATGACATGTAGTGAACAGCATCTGAGGAAAGGGTGCTGGAAGATGTTGGCTTCTCGGCATCCTGAGGGTGCTTCACACTTGAGCGGTGGGGAAGACAAGCATGGAAGTGTGATGCCCKGGGTGGAGCAAGCACTGATGCAGAGGGCTTTGTTCACTGGGAGTTCTGGGTAGAAATTAATGGTGTTCTCATTAGAACTGAGTTTTGACTTTCACTGCAGTATGGAAAAATCCCTGCTACAGGCCAAGATGAAATGCTCTGTAAATTATCAGCTCTCACGTATTAGGGCCACAGCTCTGAGCCATGCACTGCATGGAGCTGGGGGACAATAAGGTACCTGGCCAGGGGAGCTATAAAAGCCACTGCGGCTAGGGAATCTGTCCTCCTAAGGGACTCTGCGGTACAAGTGTCTGTGCTCAGGATTTCTTGCTGCGTGATCTCTGCTGTCTTTCTTTCTCCTGGAGAGAAACATGCCTAAAATGTGGTGAATGTAGGCTGGACGTCTTCCACTGCCTGAGGATGCTTGACTCCACACCTCCTCTGCTGGAGACCAGCAAGACACCAGGTTTCAACTTATTTTACTGCACTGTCTCCTCTACTGCAGAGGTTTTCTTACCCACAGAGTAACTGTGCCTTAATTAAGGGCACTCAGCTGGGGAGGCAGGACATGCAGGCTGAAGGTGGGATTTGATGTGGGTCTTCCTACTGCTGCAACCAGTGAGCTACAGAGGCAGCCTCTGTGGCCCCTCAGTGTTGTGCTAGATTGTGGATGAAACTTGTTTCTGAAAGAAAGATAACTTGATAAATTTGTATTAAGCTTTTTTTTTTTTTTTTTTACAAATAGATCATTTACAAACCCAGGGAGATGTAATGGGGATACGCAGTCATCTGGACTTTTACTAAAAATAATACAAGATAAATTTAGCTAATGAGTTCAGCGTGTATATGTTTGAATAGCTTTCCCCTGCTACAGCCTCATACTGGCTCCTATCGTACATCAATGCTTCTTTCAACACATGTAAATAATACACAGGGCACAATTCAAATTCCCACAGAAAGCAACTTGCTTTTAGTTACGAGCAGAAACAAACACAGCAGCAATCGCATAGATCCATTCAGGCAGTATATCAAAAATTGGGCCAAATTCTGCACCTTTTGCTCATGAAAATAATCCTTACTGAGTTCCTAACCTCACTGTGATAAACAGGGCTAGATTTTCTGAAAGAACTTTATGTTGCAATATATTTCATATTATCTCCTAATGTCTAGCTAAAGCATAGTGGATGAGCTCCCTACATTAATAGAGAACATAACAAATCAATTAGTATAAAGACTCTCTCTCTCTCTCTCCATAATCACCTGACTTAGTCATACATCATCTAACTCCAGCGCTACTAATGCAAGACTTTTTTAATAGCCTATATTTGTCAACGAGGCCAAGATTTTAATGCAAGTCCCTTATACCTATCAGTGTAGCTTACAAGAGCAGCTTGTCTAAAGTTCTCAACACTGGATAAAAATTTGAGATGTAAATTTGTCGTGGTTTAACCCCAGCCGCAACTAAACACCACGCAGCCGCTCGCTCACCCCCCCCCCCTCCAGTAGGATGGGGGAGAGAATTGGGAGGGCACATGAAGGAAAACCCACGGGTTGAGATAAAAACAGTTTAATAATGGAAATAAAACAAAGTRGAACAGTGATAACAACAATGATAACAACAACGACAGAATATACAAAACAGGCGATACACAGTGCAACTGCTCACCCCGACCGAAGGAACCACGCGCCCCGACCGAAAGAACTGCATGGCCCTCCGGAGCGCCCCCTGCTTTTTAAGCTGGGCATGATGTCACATGGTATAGAATACCCCATGGGCCAGCTGGGTCAACTGCCCCGGCTATGCTCCCCCCTGCACCTGGCAGAGCAGGGGAGGCTGAAAAGTCCTCGGTGCAAGCACCACCCAGCAACAACCAAAGCATCAATGGGCCATCAACGTTCCTTTCATTACCAAACCCRAAACACAGCACCCCCTCCAGCTACTGGGAAGAGAGTTAACTCTGTCCCAGCCGGAACCAGGACAAAGTTTAAATATGCTCTACTCCTCTGAGTGATGAGCTGGGCCCATTCTTTGGACTTCCTAGAGAGTCTGGCCATGCCTCTGTTGCTCAAAAAAGCAGAGCACTGTGTGTTATATGTGGCCATGTGCAATGTCTGCTCCCTGCAGGGACCATCTTAATTCASAGGAATCACTGAGCACCATCACTTAACAACAGTCTCCACTCCTTAACAGTTACTGCTAATTTAAACCTAAACTTATTCTGTGGTCATGTTTTTTGTTGCGCTTGCAAGTTGCACTTGCAAAAATGTGTGAAGAAAATAATTTTCAGGCAGGCCTTCTTGAATATTGGGGGCCAAGGTGACGAGGGTACCAAAAATAGAGTAACCCTTTGCTTCTGCCTTGGGATCTAAGTGATTGGGCTGTGAGACATCTCCTTTCTTCTTATAGGACCATTATTTTGTTTCATTGTGTCCTCTATTTCTATGATGATGAGCCACTTCCTAATCTGGGAATCAGTTAAGAATGAGATGGTAGGGGTAATGGGTGAAGGACAGATGTTTGTTTTAAGATCCTTTGCAACAGCATGGCTTCTTCCAAAGTATTTTCACCTGGGCAAAGCACTATATGCAGTTTACTAGTGGAAAGGGGCTGTCAGTGTGAAACTGTGAAGCAGTAGTGTATGCCTCTCTCCTTCACCTTGGTCTTAATCCACATCTTCAAGGTTTGGTCTTGCCCACATGAAAGATGGCTGCTCTTGACTTCAGTGGGATTAGGTATTAGAAACATGCAGAGGGAATGATACAAGAAAGTGCTTTACAGCCAGTCTGCACGGAAAGTATTGGAAATACCAGGTGCAAGTTCAGGGAGAAGAAAGATGCAGATGTGGCATTTTCTCCATTTAGAAATAGGCATCCAAAAATCAATATTCTTTATACATAGCTCTGAAATACGCTGCCTAAGGTGACTTGGACTCTACAGTGATGTGTGTCCTAGAAATCTGATCAATACAACATCTGCTCCAAAGGTCTACCTTAGTCAAAACAGGTATAACTCCTGACTCCTCAGAACGTGGGCAGCTCCTGCAGAAAGTAAGCACAGACATAGTCTCCAAGCAAGTGTGCTTATTGGGAATAACATTTCAGGTACAGTTTCCCTGCTAACCCACTTATTGTAGTAAGTTCTGCAAAGATCAGACCTGTTTGGGAGATTTTCTGTAAGAAGTAGAAAATATATGCTCAATGCAGCAAACTTTGATGATAAATGTATGCTATATTGCTTCATTCAAATGTATATGTTTGTTCTTTTTTGCCTCAAAAACTAAATTCATTGTGTAGGTATATGTAATAAATGTACCAATTTAATACAGTATCTTTCCTAGTACCTCTTGTTTTCTAATATGACCTTATAAATTTTTGAAATTGAAATACGGTGGGAAGCAGTGAGGCAGAGTTTACAGATTAACTGTTACGAGGGCAATGGAAAATTTCTCAGGCATTCCCAAAGATATTTCCACGTTCAAAGGAATTCCTTTTATCTTGAAGTTGATATTGTACCAAAACTTTTGCCGTTTTATGCCATTTTTATTCATGTTCATCCAATCACCAGCTTTCCTAGGAAACCCACGCTTAACACTTGGGGCTAGATTTGCTAGACCTGCGGAAATCATGGAGACTGAACCTGTAGGAGGGCACTCGTGTAAAGCCTTTCTGGCCCCTTGTGTTTTGGATGAGGTGGACTAATACAGATATCGTCATCTTCCTACGCCAGAGAAAGAAAAATATGCTGGTAATTTACATATTTGACACAATCATCAGAGAGAAGTACAAGAGGAATTTCAGAATTCACCACCGATCCCAACTGGAAGTACACAAACCCCAATTATTTCTACAGTACTGCTTCCTTTTTAAAAACTGTTTACATCTGAACTCAATTAAAACCAAATCTGATCGGAGCAATCAGTTCAAAGGCAGGATTCCTTTACCATCAGCCGTATTTATGGACACTGATCAGAAATGTTCTGTGTATGCTTGGGATCTCCTTTAAGTTAAATATTTGCTTGCTTTAATCCAGACCTTTAATTCAAGGTCTTGGCACTACCAACATACTGTGCAGTGACAGTCCCACACCAACAAACCCCAAGCCTCGGTACTGGAGGGAACGTCTGGCAGAAAAGAGACCATTTCTGTTAAATAATGTGGGTTTAGATGTATTTTTTTTGAGGGGGTGGAGAAACGGCCTGTCTAAAAGCACCATTCAAATGCAGCATGGTGCCACCTAATACTTTTATATAACACATCAGCAAGATGGTGTAGTTTGAAAGGAGTATCTGTGACTTTAAAGAGCCATTCTGCTCTCAGGAACTAAGGCAAATGCATTCATTTTTTTAAAAAGGTTACCCTTAATGAGCCTGCGGGGAAGCTATTTCTGAGAGGGGCATATTTGAGTGCAGTGCTATTATTCCTAACAAATTAGTCATATTGCATCATCAACACGAAACAATGAAACTGAAGAGCCAGGGCCCTAATTTGCTCTCACGCATGCTGGTGTAATTCCACTGGGCTTGATTTTCTGGCACGCCCGAGCTGGGAAGAGATGTCTCGGAAAAGCCAGTTATAGCCCGAAGACTGCTCCACTCTCCCCAGGAGCGGGTGTCCCACCGGACTGGAGAGCAGCTGGAGATGGGATGGGAGCATGGCGGGCTCGGCCACCTCCCTCCCCGCCTTTCCTCTTCCCGTGGGGGTACGTGGCAGCTTGGTGCCGGCTGGGAGCTCCCCAGGGAGAGGGCAGCCAGCTCAGGACACTGGCCGTTTCCCACCTCCCTTTGTACTACCGGGCTGATGCAAAGCAGGGAAGCAAATATTGAATCAGATGGAATCTGGCATAAAAGAGTTGCAGAAGCCCATCATTTCTTATGCCTGTTGAAAACTAAGAAAGAAATCAGTATATTCTGGTAGAGTTTGGAGAAAGATGCCTTTCTACTCTGTTCAAATAATACAATGGTCTGTGTCCTGATTGACCTTTGCAGTATTAACATTTTTAAAACACATTTTTTAATTAAAATGGGCTGGAACAAATTTCCGTTCTCGGTCCTGGATTGCGCCAGAGTTCACAAGTGGGTTTCTTTCGCAACCCAAATCAAAACATTGAAGACCAAATACACACACTTTGATTCAAGCTGTGATCTCAGTGAGGTTTCCAACAAAACACTACATTTGACAAAGTGTGGAGCTACTTCAGATTTCCATGCAGCGAATTAAGATCAAAATCTGCCCTTGACATTTGAGCCTGCCTCCAGTTTAGATCAGGAGTTTTGACTCCGATCCATATTTAAGACTAGAATTTCATTCTATTTCTGCTATCAAAAAAACCTCTCCTGTGTTCTTTTTAGCATCTTTGCATCTTTATGCTTGTTTATAAACTGTAGAGTAAAAAAGTAAAACTAGTAACTAAAATAGCAGGAATGTGATTTACTAAGCATCATCATCTGAGCAGTTCTTTCCCCTTCCCCCACGTGCCGGCTCGTTCTCAAGTATTAAATCACATTGTGAAGGCTGCCCTACAAAAAAGCAGCCGAGGAAAGCAGCTGTAGTACGCTAGGGCCAGTTTCATCTTTACGTGTGTATTCGTAACCGTGGTGGATGAGGGCGAGAAAGCTACGTGGGCAGGGAAGTAATTGGAAGTAATCGCAAAACAGACTTACATAAGTGAAACGATGCATAAAAGTAGTCTTCGGAGATTAAAGATATTTGGGTTGGGAGAGGAGCTTTAATTGGAATTGACCTTGTAAAACATGCTCCCTTATGTTCAGGCTTATAACCATGGGTGGGCCGGCTGATCTATTTAAAAATGCCTGGTTCACATTAACCACCCAGTTTTTAGAGACAGTTTTTAGATGCTTGGTGGTATCGCAGAGAACAGATGAGCGCGTTTGAATATTGATCCAGCGCGCTAGCAGTTAAGGGAAACGAGTACAGATGTTTTGTGTAGCACCTCAGACAGCACTATCGTGCGATGTTTTGACATAAGAAAACACTTTCCTTCAGGAACATAAAGTACTAATAATTCAACTGCTGCCACTAGGACAGCAGATTTCCAGTTGCTGATCTCTATATATATTTTCAGAAGCAACAGACATTAGAAAAAAAAGATCTAATAAGCAGGGAGGTTCTCCCAGGAAGATTTGGTCAAAATTAGTTCCTTTGATCGCAACACAGATCCAAATGCAATAGGCCCAGCAATAACAGACAAGATGTTTTGCTCAGGAAAGCCGTGCAGAAAAGAAATGCTGTATCTTCTTGCACTCTGGGTGGGGGCATGTGAAGGGCTGGGCTGGAAAGGGGCAAAGCAGATTTTTATGAGGAAGTCCAGGGCTGCGCTTTTTGGGCTCTAGCTGCAATGATGAGTGCCTCTCCCTGACTCTTTTGGTGCTCTGAAATAGCACACACCGATTGTCTGTAAAATAGCCCAAATTCCAGCCTCTTTTTAGAAGGGAAGAGCATGAATACTGGATGTTTTGAATTTGCAGAGTTTTGATTGTACACCCCTGATGTGAGCTGGTAGGCTCATTCTTTTTTTTTATTTGGCAAATACCAAGTCCCCTCTCTGCCTTTGCAGGTACTGTTTCAAGGTTTGCTCCCTGGGCTGTTCCCCTGCATTGGCTGTGCCCCTGTAACTGCCGTGGGGCCGCGGGAGCCCGGTGCCTCGCAAGGGCTGGGTGCTGCCAACGGGAAATAGGGTGAGACCAAGCTCTGACCACAGAAGAGGGGAAAAGGCTGGCGAAGCGTCTCTGCCTGAGCAGAAAGCCTGCTCCAAGCAAAGACCCTC
This sequence comes from Oceanodroma leucorhoa, assembly GCA_030449065.1. Classification (NCBI taxonomy): domain Eukaryota; kingdom Metazoa; phylum Chordata; class Aves; order Procellariiformes; genus Oceanodroma; species Oceanodroma leucorhoa. The sequence goes on along the minus strand of JASVER010000038.1, from coordinate 124,743 downwards.
GAGCAAGCTTCTGCCCCTGTGCAAGCTTCAAGCTTCAGGGCTTCTTTGGCTATTATCATGTATTTCTAAGTGCTGTCCACAATGTTAAATTGCATATAACTGACAAGTGCAAGTAAACTGCAGTCTTTCTCAGGCAAGGGACTTACAGTGTGAGAATTCACATACGTGCTTTAGAAATGTTTGAGAATTGTTGACTGAGACTTGTGCTGATGAAAAGTTAGGTTTTGGCAAAATGAAGATTTTCTCAGAAATAGTTTGCTTTCCTCTATGTTATATAAAAAAGAAAACTTCCCCCTTTTTTTAACTCATTGGCCAAAATTGAGAACTAACTTTGTTTTCTGCCAAAAATCAAGCTTCCTGTAAGGAAACTCACTCTTACCCCAGCACGCAGTTTCTGACTAGCTTCATGTGTACAACCTCCGTCACCGTGGTGTCTGGGTGTAGCATCTCACTTCCAGGAAACCAAACCAAATTCACATTTGACACGAATCACTCAGGAACTTATGTAAGAGTAATGTACTAAAACATGCTGTCTGTATAAGAAATGGGAATTGTTAAAAGTATTTTTAAAGAAATAGTCTCTGATCTTTTGCTTCCTGCAACCTCAGACTCCCTTAAAATCCTTTGACATGCCTCAATTTTTTTTCAGCCAATCTTCTATTGCTAACYTCTGCGCAGGCTTTCAGAGTGGATGCTGTCCAGAAATCCTATTACAATAAATTTACTGTATTAAAAAAATCTGAAGAGGAAATAAGATATGGTCATATTATTAAGTCTGACTGTTCACCATTGCCAGCCTTTCATTCAGCCTTTTGTTTATTGTCATCTTATCCTGCACTTAATCTCATTTAAAGCATAAGGTGCTTTAGTACAAGGACCTTCCATTTGCTTTATTTTGAGTGCCTTCTGCGTATATGATACCACATTTAAAGCACATATTCTTTCTCTTTAAAGTGCTTTCCACATCTGTGATGCTGTAGAAATAAAAAATTGTTACAAAAGCTTAACCAAGAGTTGTAAGTCTAACCAGAACATATTGCTGTAGCTCTCGGTCTCCTTTGTCGTAAACAGTGAGACCAGATTTCCTGTATTTTAAGGGAGATTATCATATTTATCTAAAAATGTTGCTTAAAGTGATGGATTAGATACTAGCAAATCTGAATAAAAAATTGGCAKTATATTAGAGTGCATATCCCTAAAGAAATCTCGAGGATCACTTGCTTTAACCAGAAGCATCTTGGGATCTCTAACACCTACTTGGAGAGCCATCCAAGACTTCCAGATCGACATCCTGCTCAGAGGACACTGTGAGAGCGGCTCTTTCCAGACCTGCACTGCAGTGTCAGCGTTGGCCCGGAGGTGAAGCAGTGCTGAGACACTTCAGTTTACAACCTTGAGGTCTAAAAGCAAGGTTGCACCGTGAGCTGTGTGCTACGGCCAGAGAAAATGGGACAGCAATGGCAGCCAGCTAGCCTCATTTTTATGATGTGGTCCTAGCTGTCCACATCACTGTAGCTCCAACTGGGGAAAAAAAGTGTGTGCTTTAAATACCTGGCTGCAGAAATACAGAAAAAACTTATTAGCAGCAATGGATTTTCGTTTTGCCCGGGGAAGTATGCAACACAGTGGTTCTGTTCCAAACACATCCTCCTTCCCCCGTTATCTAGAAGATGGTTTTGCAAACCAGAATGAAGTGGGCTTTCCAGACGAGTCCTGTGCTGATGGCTAGCGTGGTGGTGGTAGTCTTTTCACTTACGGGATGGCAGCTGTTCAGCAAAGCATTAAAGGTTTCAGCATTTTTTCAGACATGTTTTCTGCTGCATCAGGTTCGTGCCACCTAGTGGTGACAGTCCCACCGTGCCGAGTCCCATCATCACGCAGACAGTGGTTTTCACGCCTCTTCATGAAAAACAATAATAATCAGAGTATACTTTCAAATGATAAAGCGCAATGTCCTAGGTTATTAATCCATACCATGGATGCTCAGGTAAGTTTTGTCTTTCACCTCCAAACTGCACGTTAGCAGAAGACTGCAGATGATATCCTGGATGTCGGTGAAAGAAAACGCCGAAGGCAAGCGTTAACATCTGTTGATTTGCCTGCCCACTCCAGCTGGCCTCTGCCTAGGTCTTGAAGCCAGAGGCAATGCAGTAATAAAACAGAAGAATAAAAAAGTGCTTCACTGAGGCAGTTCTCACTCATTGCCACTTCTTCATCTGCCCAAGTCATCATACAGTTGTCAACAGCCCATGCATTGCCTGGAACCCTTGAAAGATATATCTTAAAAAACAAATGTTTCTAAATAGCTTTATTTAACAGATCTTGTATTTCACTTTGATTTACGATTATTGTCTAAACTTAACCTGCAATAGAGCTGCTTAACAACCAGTTGTCAGCAAACCTGCAGTAAATTTTAAATTAAAATTCCTCCATTTGTCTTTGTTCAATGACATTTTCAGCCTCGCGTAAGCGAAGTACTTCTGAAGTACTTTCTCATCTTTTTGGTTGTACAATTTAATTCAGGGAGGGAGAAAAAAGACAACATCTATCCACATTGCAGCATTGGAGTTGCACCAGGAATGAATCTGGACCAGCAGATTTATTGACCAAAACACAACAGAAGAAATTGTTGACTTCAATCTTTCTGCACTGAGCAAGCCACAGAACAGACTGCAGGTTTAATGACTRGATTGGAGTGGAAAATTTCTAGTATTGTGCATTCATATACAGTTCAATGGATTCAGGCCAATACTGAAAAGAATGTCAGCACTCAAGYCTTCAGAGAAACCGTCGTGCCATAAAATCTGCATTATCCCCATTCAGAGAGCGAAGAGTCGACTTGCCCTGGTGAGGAGGTAGGAAGCAATCTGAAACCCTGAGATGCTTCACATGTCACTCCCCAGGAGCACAGAAAAATATGGTGCTTCTGCCATTTTCTTCTGGAAACTGTTAGGAGATTCGCTTTAAATTAATACTGGGATCCCCTATGAGTTCTTCTGACAGAAACTGTTGATAAAAGCTCTTGTTAATACGTAACCTTTATTCCAGTACCTCAGTAGTTGGTCCCGCTCTCTGTGTGATGTGTGGTCCCTGGTCTCTTTTTCTGCTGTGCACCCTTCTTCCAGCAAGCCTTTCTGCCATTGGGAAAGGAAGCAAATACAACTGCTGAGTCTAACAGAAGTGATGCTATGCCAATAAAGGTTTTTAGGCATTTTATCAGTGCTTCTTAAATAATCCAATTCAAAACACAATGAGAAGTATGTCTGAGAGATGAGCCATGGTTCTCAGTGAATGTAAAAATAGATTAGAAAAGCATCATTTATTGAGGAGTAAATATTGTATAGACAGAAGAAATGTGAGAAATATGTCTTCTTTAAGCTGGCTTAATACCACGCTTTCAGTGTTTCGTGAGTGTCAGGGGTGGAGCAAATGCAGATGTAAAAAGATTAGGAGGAAAATCACTTGGAAGAGCTGCTGCATTACAGTTATGTTTTACAGTTAAATTAAGGACAGATGCAGCATGTTATGACAGAAACCAATGTAACATCTTTTTTAACAGTGAATTGTTTATTTGAGGATGACTATGTCTGGGAGGGAGATAATGCTGTGAGCAGAAAAAAAAATCAAACGTTAACTCTCAAATAATTTTTCTAAGCTTGAAAAGGCAACAACTTCACAGAGACTGCCAGCATGAGCCATGCTTAAAGGAGAGACCCAAAATGGGGAGAAAAMCAAAAATACCCATTTTCTCAAGCAAGACCAATACACCAGTTGTAATAATGCAATCAAGCTGGATTGCCTTCTTGGATCCTGTTGCTACTGTTCAATTAACATGTCAAGTGATTCTCAAACTTCTTTCTGATATTATTTCTACAAAGTCTAATTTCTGATAAGACCAGAGCAGACTGAGACTCTCCTGTGTCTTTTATTTTTTTTCCCAACCAAAAAATAAAGTTTTGGGAAAATTTGAAGCTTTTCAATTGGAAAATTTAGATTTTTTTCCATCAGGTGATTGCATATGAAATATTTAACTTCCAGTTATTTCCACATACTATTGTATCCACCACAGAAAATACTCCACAGGAGGTTAATGCTACACTGGAGGCTAAATGTGGATACATAGCTAAGTATTTACTACTGTTCAGCAGTGTTTTGCCCTGGACACTCTTCTCCAAATATAAGGTGGGATATAGTTTTCTGCTTGCCTTGGTGGCCCCAACAGTTTTGCAAATGGGTGTTAATTAGTCACAAGTAGCCTGTCTTTACCATGCTGCTACACTGGAGGCTGTGCAGTCAGGGAGGTATTCACACACACAAAAAAACTGAGGACTAGTGGGATAATCTGAAAATGTTAACCCTACTTTTTCGTATGTGCAAATCCAAAACCAAATGGAAACTTCCAGCATAAGTCAGCCAAAAGAATGATTTTTTTCCCACGCATTTCTCTTTTAAAACTGATACTTAAAAATCTACCTACTACTCAGGCTTCTTTCCTGCAACTTTTACATCCCGGTGGGGATGGAGAACTGCTTTCATCTGCTGACAGCATTTCAACTCGGTTATCGGTTATGCTACCAGAAGTGGTGGAACACCTGCCTGAACTAACCTTTAAAAACAGTTAAGTACCACCACTGTTGGTTTTAACTCACTGTGATATTGCTCTTTACATTAATGCTTTCACCATCCCAGTCTTCAGAACAGGATGGCTCTTCCTCCTCCTGTGGTCATCAGGAATGTTGTTCCTTATGTCAGTGGGACTTTCTGGACATGGTAGTTACAACTTTACCGCTTCATCAGATATTGTAATCGTGGGCTGGATTTTGACAGCTCGCTCCCACTAATGATGGTGAGACGCAGAACATCTGCAGGTGCAGAGGTATACATTTTGATCACAAAACCTTTTGCTGCCATTCCAGATTTCAGATTAAAAAACTACAAAATTTATTCCGATTTTACCTGGGACATCTATTTACTTCAGGAAAAGCTTTGCCAGAATTCACAACTACAGAYTGCTCCCATGAATGACACAAGCCACTGCTCACATGGGCCAAGTTCAAGCCAGTGACTAGAACATAAAACATAATCCTTTTCAGATCTCTTAGCAGAGATGATCAGCCAATGACCCTATGTCTAGATCTGGCTTGTAAAGCAGCTAATTTGGTCTGTGGAAAGAAAAGAGAGACCTTCAGCAGATCACACCTCTGAGGTCACTCCATTGATTTCAGTGGGAGCTACTTATGAGAAGGAAATTGCAGGATTTGGTTCCAGGTTCTGTCATGGAAAGAAAAACACTAATGAAATTATCGTTGGAAGCGTACCACTGCAAGTCAGGTATTTTGAAATGAATCCAATGTATCATATTTAATTGCATATATTTTCTAAAAGCTGTTAAGTACTGAAGGCTCTGGTTTATCCGAAATTGAAAAGGCATCCAAGACTAAATTGATTGAAACTTGACTTTTGGGCACTGAGACTGAGCAGCTGCGATAAGGACCAGATTGCTGGTTGGGTGGCATTTTCCTTTCCAACAATATTGGGAACTTTAGATTTTGCTACAGATTGAAAGAAAATACTAGAAAGCACTGTGTTTGTGCAGACCAGCTGTAAACACGGCAAGGCCCACTGTGCCCATTTTGCAACGGCCCTGAGAGCATCCCCCCACTGGGAGGTCTGGCTGCCCTGGCTTGGGGACAACGCAGAGTTAGTGCAGCCAAGGGTGGCCCCTTCCCACTGGTGTCCGTGGGGAGAGGCCCCCAGGCAGTGCTGCAGGGAGGCTGCAGCTGGGACCCACCCCTGGCCCCAGGGAGCTGCTTCCAGCCAAGGCCGGGTGCTTGGTCCCCGCCTGAGCAACAGCTCCCGCCATGCCCGGCCTCAGCCCATCCCCATGCAGTGGCTTTCCTTTAGCTGGGAAAGCATGGAGGCACGATCAACTGCACAAGCCTTGTGTTTGGCAAATCCCACTTAGCAAATCCACAAAGAGCAACAGGGACCACCGGGCCTCTTCCTGGGACTACCAGGGGTAGGGCCAGGCTCAGCCTGTAGCTCCACGCCTGCTTCCCATGCAGCTGACCCAAAGACTGACGCTATCTTCAGCCAGAGATGGATGAGGTTCTCCAGGAACACCCTCAGCTTGCTCAGTTTCTCTGGTGGACATTATCTGGRGGAAATAATTTTCTGAAGAGACCTGAGATACATGTGTCACAGTGATGTCCTATCTGCCTTAGAAGGGACTTCAGGATTTTTGCCAACTTTATACAAAAGTTTATACAAAACTCTATTGGAATGGTGTCCCAGGGGGCTGCAGACRGGAAAGGAGGTAGAAAACAGCTGCGCTGGTAAATATTAGATTTCTTTGTGCTCATACGTATGCCAGACAGAAGAGAGGCTGAGACAATTAAGAATCTCAGTTTTAGTAAGGACATGCTGACAGCATTAAGATTTGATTTGTGTGGCACTGGGTCACCTACCAGCCCAAATGGATAGGGCAGGAGCACATGATCGCACTTCTGGTGAATTATGCAGAGTACACAATTTGGTATTTATACTGGCTTTATATTGTCTGAGGGGGAACTGGCAATATCTAGTCTGGCATAAAACTGGTGTGGTATGGACAGAATATACTCAAACCAACATAAACCGGAACATTGTTTTAGCACATTCAAATCACGTGCCTGCGACACTTTGCACATAAGGCTACAGTGTTTTGGTCCAGTATTAGTGCCCTAAAACATTCTTGTGTATTGCCTAACAAAATCCCAACTGAAAAGCTGAACTGCAGTAACCAAAGGCTTATACAGAGTGTTCAGAAGCTCTTGTCTTTGTGAACAGCCCGTCAGAACCAGGTACACAGTAAAACAGATTCCTTGCAATACCTAAATACAGCTAAGAGACATATTTATATCAGCTGCTGTGTGTACCTAGTGCAGACAAATGCCGGGAGAACAAGGAGCTATTTGGAGGAGGCTGGCAGTAGTCCAGGACTACGAGGTCCTGCCTACTTGCAGATTTGTGTTGGGCTGTCTACTGTCTGTCTGAGCTAGAGCAGGGCTCATTCAGATGTCCTGCTTACTATAGTTACTGGCACTCTTTGAGAGAAGACAAGTTTCTTAAGTCTGGCTTTCACAAACTTTTAAAGCCAGGTACCATCACTGGCAGGGACCCCTGTGGCAGCAGTGGTGGTGGCCACTGCTAGTGACAGCAGGTCCTATACCTGGCTGCAAAGCATACATACTTGAGGAGAATGCATGAGCACAATTTGGGATCCTCTCTGCTACGCTACTATAATCAGTGCCTTCAAATCACCTTATTAGAAGGCACTGGAGCTAGTCAAGCAATTGTGTGCATCAAATATAGTTTTCCTAGACAAAATGCAGCTGGCACAGTAATAACTAACAATTTTTGTAGTTTGTGAATAAATGTAGGTTTCTATATGTAACTGCTTTGGAGCATTATTCTTAATCCTGTGGGCTGGCAAAAGTCAGGAGGGAAGAGGCACCCATTGAAAAAGGGTGAAAAATCAAAGTCTGGTCTGTGTTTAGTATAGGTATATTATCAAGCTGTACCAGTACAGGCTTGCCATCTGCTGTTATTTTGTTTAACAAAAAGTGAAAACAAGAAGAACAAGGACATTTGCATTGCAGTTACTGGAGGGTTAATAGATAAAACAGTAGGTACAAATGTTGATATGACTCAGAATCTTGAGAACTACTACGACTTCCTAAAAATAATTCTGTGCATCTCTGTGACAGAAAGCCATCACCATAAACTGCTGTGGTGACCGAAGAAATTGGCAAAGGCCAGATGTATACTACAGAGGAATATGTGACTTCTTCTCCAGATCCCACCAGTAATGAAGAAAGGGGGTAACAAGCTATCTGTCTGGGGCCAGCTACCCCTGGTATCTATCATCTACAGCGAATGAGTTCATGATAATGAGGGGGAATATATGATCTATGCAAATGCCACTAATGGCTTTTCCTGCAGCTGGGCACCAAAGTTGTTCCCCCTTTGATCATATTGTCCCCTTCCCAGTCTGTCCTCAACACTGTTATTGCTACTGGTACAGTGTATTTCAAGCTATTAATAACGTCTCTTTCAATATTTGTACTATAAAACACAGCGGTTTTACATACTTTTATTCAAAACATGACTTTATTGCATTATCATCTTTTTTATAGAGAACAGATAAGATACAGATATCAGCACAGATGACAGACACTGTGGCAAACTGCACTGATAGATCATTATTACCAGAGCAAGAACAATTCCTTTACCACAATGCTGCCAGATGAAAAAAGTCTGCCTCTGTGTTGACCTAGACATACAAAACCTGAACTTGTTTGAACATTTTCACTCTGTCCCACAGGGATGTTGAAATAATAGCCTTCTGTCTGTCCACCTCCTGAAGGACACCACCAGGAGTGCTAGGGAAGAGGGAGAGCTGCTCGCGTTTGGATTCTAAAAGGTAAAGGACAACCTCCTTCGGACAGTGTGGCTAATTCCTGCTCCCTTAATGAGCCTTCCCTTCTAAATGGCTATGTATCTGTTAGAGTCAGCATCACAGAAGTGTGATTTGTTATTGATGTATGTATATAGCACCAATAGTGTGATAGCAGATTATTGTTACAGACGGCATGCAAAGCAAAGTGAGAAACGAAAAGAAAAATGACAGAAGTTTCATTTAAACAGAAAGTTCAGCATGTCTCTTACAAAACCTTTTCTTAATACATCACAGAAAGTTTTGGCCATCTAGCAGGTGGCCCTCTACAGTGACTATTAGCCTTTTCTCCTTCCCTTTAGCCTTTTCTCCTTCCCTTTTGAAGTTGATCTGCATTACCTTGCCAACACAGCTGAGCCCGCCAACCCAAGCCGTGAGATACCCGAGGCCAAGCTCATGTTTCCATTGTTACGGTGCAGTTACCAATGCATCAAGACCATCCCGGGATTACACACATCCTGCCAACAGGAGTTACTCCCTGAGGGGCTGTCATAACAGATTATTTATGCCAGCATTGCACAATTTTGCTACTGCTGTGTGTAAATCTTACGCACCTTTAAAAACAGAAAGGAGATTATTTCTACATTATGAACAGTCATGTAGACTTGTAATAATGACCGAGTGTGTAGAGCTGCACAAATATCACAAAGTAATGCCCTGTGCTTCCTACAGAAACAGAGATCACTATTATTTATAGCTACAAGTTGGGTATATGCTGCTTTGCTAAAGGATGAGCAGCTGTGGTTTCACTGTGCTCTCCAGGCAAACATTAGATCAAAATTAGATCAAAATGACACATGCTTTCCTACTTTCCTTTTTCTTCTAATGTAAGAAATGAAGTTAGCCACTGCCGCCCTTGCATCAGCTACACAAATTTGAGATACTTTGTTCTGTTTCTGAACCTGAATTCTACACTTTTTAAAAAATATCTTGTGCTTTTATAATTAAAATAAGCTCATGATTAGCAGATACCAAACTATGGTTAGGAATCTCTTATTATTCTCACTTTAGAAAGGGAGGAATGACAGAAAGGTCAAGGATGCCAATTTCAAAAGTGGTCTGATCTGAGACACTTCGGAGTTTCAAGATTACCCTGGGTTGCCATGGAGGCCGGTAGCCCTTGGTTATGGAAAGCTCTGCAGTACGTGTCTGGCCTTGGGTAGGTAAAAGATGAAGTTCTCAAAGGCAGCAGTCGCTTTTTTGTTTTGCCCTAAGAGATAGTGCACAATGCACAAAAAAGTGGACGGTGGGTTGAGAGTTGGACATGTCTATCCACAATTCATGCCCATTTTATGACCTCTTTTACAGTTAGAAAGATGAACTACATAGGCTTCTCTGCAATTCAGAATGAAACTGTATCAGAGGGACAGACTAGTTTAAGATGATAACAGTTAATGTTTTTGACAAGCTCAAGAACCATTACTGAGGCATGAAGCCAGGATATCTTTGAATTCAGATCCCTGTAAGCAACAAAACACTGCCCTTTAATGACTGCTGGATCAGCTTTGTAACTTGAAAAAGGGATTGAAATGAGTACTAAAATTAAAGTAGTTTTAACATTGCAGTTTCTCAATGAGTTGTAAAATAAGCTGGGACAAGTTTGCATGAGAAACATTAGTTATTGAGAGTAAAAGCATGGGACTTGAGCCAGGACAGCTGTGCTACTGCTCCTCCTTTGCTCCTGTACCAGTAGGTGCCAGAGGCTACAGACTCTGGAGGTAGAAAACACGTTTCATTGCTCTCATTTGATTCCCTCAGGCTGACACTTGGAGTGGAGCTGACAGGCTCCACAGCAAGCTGTGTCTAGCCTTCTTTGGCTGAAGGGAGGATTGCTGATACATCGTGCTTTGAGTTTTGGCAGAAGAGACCACCAATGTTAAAGCAAAAGAAAAGAAAGAGACTTTAGGTTACTGACTCTTTAAGGCAGGGTTGCCTGTGATATACAAGTTTATAAGCAGCGTGAGAACTGGGTCATAAAAAGGTCCCCATTTAGTTAGATGTACTAGATAGCTAGCTATTCACAGGCTGATGTTCAAGTGAAAGGTGCTCAGGGAAAATCTAAATCAAGCATTTGAAGTCAGGACTCAAGAGGGCTAGGGTCAAGAGACAGAGAAGGTCGAAGATAAGGGTCAGGATAGGCAGCAAGATGTAGTGAAGCCAACAGGCAAACAAACGATGTGAGAAGAAAAATATATGGGTCACAAATTATCCGTTTGAAATTATACACATAAAAAATTAAAAGACTTTTCATATGTGGTTTAGCAAGAGAAACCACATCTGTTGATTCATTTGAAGAACAGCAACAAGAAGATCTAAATCTGGAGTAAGTATCAGTAAGGCAAGATAAAATACTTGTATTTGCTTTATAGGAAACAAAGGAGGAAGATGGTCAACCTCTCAAGTGTTATAAAAATGTGAAGTGACTTGAACTCGAAACTATTTAAATGTGTTATGTAGCAACACAAGCTTTAAATGCTTATTTTTTTAAACAATGGGATGCAATAAATAATACAGACCAGTTACTGAGGGATGCACATTTACATCAGTCCCAGCTAGTTTATTTTCCAGAAAACCGGAAACAATATTTTCCTTCTTTTCAGGATCATGAGTTTGTGAATGCACTGTAACTTCTTCTACGCATGGATCCATTTTTATGATTTCATTATTTATTCAGCACTCATCCGAAAATATTCTTACCAGCCTAAGCATTTTAGCATTCTTACATCATATTACCTTGAATAACTGTGTGTTCAGAAATGTATATACATTGAACTTGAAGTAGCTAGTATACATCAGCGGTGATAAAGAGCATGAAGTAAAGACCCTAGTAGCTCACTGGCTGACATATTTACTAAAGTGCTTCCTCCACATCAGCTATTCCTATCTCTTAACTATAAGGATTAGATTTAAAATGCAATTTAAATCAATCAGTGCATATACAGGAATGTGAATTCCATTGTTCCAGGATAATTTATTTTGCTTTATCTTAAAAAAAGGGGAAGACATTGTTAAGAAATATAATACCCTGCATTTCCTGATGGTGTGGTGTCATGTTATGTTTCTGCATTAAAGAATCAAACCCATCTCCGAATCCAGACAGCCCCAAACCATCTATAAATGCATTATTATAGTTTGGTTAATTGGAAAACACCCTAAACCATACTGAAATTATGTTTGGGCCAGTTTCCATACATATCAAAGAGGAGAGATTCCTAGCAAACCTGGAATCTGTATTTTGAACAAGGAGTTTGCCAGCTGGCTTTTCACATTCTGTAACAAGTTTACGCATTACTTTAGAAAATGTACTGAACCACACCTGACTGAACATTACGAAATAAACCATTATAATAACAAAACTACTTTATTTGGTGGACCTAGCAGTTTCAAGTGTAATCAGCAAGCAAATTATAACAAAACTATTGTCTTGATCTTGAAATTAATTAATAAAGATGTGTGAGACTTGGAAACGCTATCAATGCAGCACATTTCTTTCTTTTCTTCCCCGCTGTTGACGTTGCAGAAGAACATTTTACTTTTCTCACAAGCCTTTCATTACGGATTGGTGCTCTCTCCTTCCTCGCATCAATGGTAAAAAATTGTTGCTCACCTTTTATACAGGGTCCAACTGGACCTTAACTCCGCTTAAGTCAGTGGGACTGGYTCCGAATCATTCCTCCCATGTCTGGCAGGGTGCTTTGCAGACACAGAGGTGACAAAGCCCTTACTCAAGAAGCTTACACTGCACTAGAAGCATCAGCGACCAGCAACAAGCTCTACTAAGAAGGAGAACAAGGAGGGTCAGCAGTCACAGGCACAGGGAGTGCAACAGATAGACTAAACAAAATGGCTTAGGCAATCTATCTTACTGCTTCTTTTACCACCCTCTCAGTTCTTTTTGATACAGCCGAGGAGAGTCAGGATGGAGATTAGCAGTGGGAAGGCAGTCAAAAAAGTGAGCCCCGAAGGAAGATCGGAACAAGAAGGTGGATTAGGATCTCCTGAACGCACAGCGAGGTCAGGTGAGGTGGCAAAGGATGATCGGCAGCTGGCACACCGTCGCACAGGCTGCAGAAAGGTAAGGGAACTTACTTTTCCTTTCTCTAAACTCTATTTTTGTACCAACATAACGCTGCGAGTGTGGGCGTGTAMTTTTTTTTAACCAGGTGTCCAGTATTCCCCTGGCCTTGCGCTGCATTAGCGCCAAGTGCCCCACGCTAGTGACTGACACACTGCTGGGCTCGCACGCATCCCCCTCGTCCTTCTCCAGATACGCAGTACTGGCGATATAGCGCCTCAGGTAGGGAAAGGGGCTTTTAATATGGATAGTACGGCGGCCGCACCCGGCCAACATGGCCCCCGAGCGCAGCGCCGTGAGGGGAAACGGCGGTGGCCGGGCGCGGGCCGCGGCGCTCCCCGCCCCCGCTGGGCGGCCGCCGCGCAGGCGCCCGGCGAGGCGAGTTGAGGCGAGGCGGGCTGGGGCGCGCCGGCCCGGCGGCTTCGCCAGGGGAACGGCGGTGTTGAGGGCCGCGGCCCGGCAGCCCGCGCTCCGCCATGCCCGTGCGCTTCAGGGTGAGGCGGCGCGGGGCTGGACGGGCAGCGGCGGTGGCGGCGGGGTGTGTGGGGGTGTGGGTGTGTGTGTGGCCCCGGGCCTGGGGGGCGGCGGGCCCGGCCGGCCCCTGCAGCCGGCAGAAGGAGGGGGTGCAGCCGTTTCTGGGGTGCCACTGGCGAAGCGGGAAAGGGGAGACCCTTGCGCTGAGGAGCGCTGGCTAGTAACGACAGAAAGAGTTCAGTCGTGTGGGTGACAGAGGCTTCAGGCTGTATTTGTTCCTGAAATTTTATTAACTTAGAGATACAAATAAGTTTTTGCGTACTTTTTGGTGCATGAAATTATTCGATGCTGTTTCCTGCTCTTCGGAGAGCAATCAAGTAGTTCTTGCTCTTTGCTGGGGGTGGGTTTGGAAGATGCAGAGCAACCTGCCGGCTTAGCTGAATCCTGCAGCGGCCTTGTTGGTGTTTTTCTCCTTGGAGATCTCTTACCAACAGAAGCAGCGAAGCAGGATAGGCACCGGTCACTTGACAGACACCTCTCTGTTTGCTGCAGGGACTGAGTGAATATAAGAGAAACTTCAAATGGAAAACCCCAGAGTTTTGTAGCCCATCCCAACAGCAGAAATCCTTGTGGGCAGGACTTCGGTCGGATCAGTTTGGTAAGCACCCCTGAAAGCTGCCCCCTCTGTCGCAAACCCTGGCGCTGTCCACGCTGGCTCTGGTAAGGATGAGCCTGGGCTGCAGGAAGTCTGGAGAGGTTTGCTGTGATTGAGTGCATGACCACAGTGAGCTTGTAGTGTTTGCAGTTTGTACACTTTATACAGTTAAAAGTATATTCCTGGTCATCTTTTAGAATATGTTGTTGAGTGCCATATTCTTTCTGGCTACACTGAAACTTTCTTTTAATGTTAGTGCTGTTTATATAGAACATGAAAAATACGTGGTTTCTGACATTGCAGCGTAAGCTGAGTCCCAAATGTGAAGCACAGATGCAATGTTAACCCATACAGGGTGTGTAGAAGGAGGCATTGGGTTACCTGTGGTGCATGGAGACAGTAAGTAAAATTCCATATTTAAGAGGAGACTAATTTAGGGCAAAGTTTGATACAAAGTAGAATTTTTATGAAGACCTACGGGGGCAGCTAACTAGGGAAAAAAAAAAGAAAAGATGGGTATTAAATGGAAAAGCTTGTGATGCTGTGGTCTAGGAGTTAGGGATTGTAGACATTATCATGGCAGGGAAATGTGGGATTGGGAAGTAGAAGACAAAGCAAATAACATCTGGATTGAAAGGCCCACAGAGAGTTGAAGAAAAGGAGTAAGCTGCAGAGCAATGACAAGTGCAGTGCTTTGAAATGGAGGAGAAAAAAATAAGAATTATTGTAGTGGCACAAGACAGATTAACAAAATTGCACAATTCAGTGCAACCAGACTATGCAGTCTGTGTAATTAGGAGTTCAATATATTCATTCCTACAATATGATAAGTGTTCTAAACTGTGGCCTAGTAATGAAGAACCAACTACTGGGAGTGTGGTTTGTTTTCAGTTGAGATACTAGACATTTTAATAAATAATTTAATCTTGCCAAAGATGATGCTTTATATATATTACTGCTTTCTCCCATTACTGCAAAAATATATATTTCTTTAACCTTGCTTTCCCTAGCACATGGCTCTGTGTATGGGCACCTGTATTGAAGAGAATAACTTCCATGAATTCTGAAACAACTGAACATCCAAACACATTAACTTCTTTTTAAAATTGTAAGCTATGCTTCTTTTCCAGTTGAACTAAACTGCAATTTTTACAAGACTTGCAATAAAGTCATGAACTAGCAATACAGCAGTTTCTTCTCCTTCTCACATTGTAGCAGTGTTTTTGTGTGTGCTTGGTGTAGTTTTCCTCCACCTTTGCATTTGTTTTCACTCCCAGCTCTTTTCTGGCCATTTGACCATGTGCATCTTCAAATGTCACTCTTGACACCTCATAGGATTTGCAGGTTGTTTTTGATAATTAAACTTATGGTTCTTCCTGTTAAAACACATAGTTGGCAGTTTTAAGAATTGGAACATCACCACAAAAACTTAACAGCTGCAGGTGCTCTGAGTTCCTTCCTGCTACTTTTCCAGTGTTTTTACACTGGAATGATTTCCTACCACCTGTGTGTATTTGGACATCCAGACATTCTGTTTACCTTTCACTGTAGGTTGTTCTCTCTTTCTATGTTGCTTTTTCATGAGATAGGAGTTTCCTTCTCTCCTAGAAAGTGTTTCTTTCAGCCAGTTACGGGCCTTCAATTATTTGTCCATCGCAGTTGAGCACTTTGCTGTTGGATTATGATTTCCCGCTTTAAATGTGTTCAGTCATTCAATCCTCCTCTTAAAATGATAGGGTAATTTCATTCTCATCTGCAGGTGTAACGGCCAGCAATTCTTTAAAATAACTTAATACCTGGCTATGTTACATAGATTTTTTTAGAATTTTGGAAATGTTTTTGTGTTCGTACTGTCAAAAGTCATCAGCTATCTGAGATGGTTTTATATCACAGCTGTATTAGGTGGATAGGGATCTGTCACTGTCCTGTCACAGTAGGTGAGAACCTGTTCAGCAAGGTATATTGTGCATGTGCAATGAGAAGTGTTTGTGGCATTTTTTTATCACTGCAGGTTGGTTATTCCATATCTGTGTTAACCACATTCTTTTCACTGGCTGTGTTAATTTTGTTGTTGTTGTTCAACTCCCAGAATCAACTTGCAAAAGATTGTCCTGTGGTCATATTTTCTGTATAGGGTTTTATACAACATGGTCCTGGAGCACCATGTTCCCATCTCTTTTTAGTGGAAAGGAAAGGCATTCGCAGGTAGGAAAGAAGACAGAATTTCACAGCCGTGCCCATAATTCATAGGCTGTCATTGCTCAAAGATACTAAAACAGTTTTTTCTAATAACCAGTTGTATGATAAACTTTCAGTTTGTTCTTGTAATAGAGTGATACTATGTCCTCAATAGAATGTTTTTGTTAAACCTAATATGTCTTTTTCAGGAATCACAAGAGAACCAAACTTCATTTCTAAGAGGAGAGTACCTTACCATAATCCACAGATTTCAAAGTCCTTTGAATGGACAGCAGATTGTGATTTGAATGACCCACTTGAAACTGAGGTTCTTGGGACTGCAGAGTTGCACACAGACCACAACAACAATGATGTGAATCAGGAAAAAACTGAAACGCCAGAAGGACCCAGACTCCCCCCAAAAGTTCAGTCACATTCGGTAGATTCTGGAGGTGAAACAGCTCTTGCCCTTGCAGAAAACAACATGAAAAGATCAACCTCTGCAGCTCCGCCAAATCAAAATGAAGCATTTGCATCTCAAAAAAAGGAATTAGAAAAAATGAGTAATGGGGTAAGGGAAGATATATATTTTTTTAAAATATATCTAATTGACCAGTATAAAAATTACTAATCTGATATTTACACATACACCAGCCTCTGTTGTCTAACTCTCTCCTTAGTTCTGTATTTTGATGTTCTTCTATGTTTTAGCTTCTCTGTGGGAGAACAGTACTTTTGAGACCAGATTTTGGTTCCACTTAGATCGATAGGAATTTTGCCCTTCATATGTTGTCCCTATTGATTTCAGTTAAACAACGATTTAGCCAATAATATATAGACTTTTTCAGGTTGTTGGCTATAATGAGAAAATGTACTTTGCATTCATTTAATTCATACAGTCAAAAACCAAACCGCTGGTTTGAAAGCGTGCATTGAAAGATACTTGACTTGCAAAATATTGTAGGAAAGCGAACAATCGGTATTAATTTTTTTTTCTTTTTATGTTGTCAGCTTCACAGAGTCYTTCAAAAGAAAGCAGGCATGAATATTTCACGTTTAAATACCTTTCCCAGAAATTCTGAATATCAAAGCCAATTTATTTGGAAGAGTTCTCATGAAAAGTCACCAATACTTGCAGCTGAACAGGTAACTTCAAAGAATCCAAAAAGTAAATGAATACTTTCTTTTATGTATCAGCAAAGTTGCTTACTTTCTGAGATTTTCTTTCTTTCTCTTTTGGGGGGGGGAGGGGGTCCAAACTTGAATGCTGTTACATGGTATTTTTTTTTTCTTCCAGTATACAAAAGTGCAGCATAGTTAGATTTGTTTCCCTGTGATTCTTTACTGTAGTCAGGTCTAATTACTTGTTCTCCTTCTGCCTAGTTGTATTCCGTCTCCTTTCTAACAGGATCATTTTCTTCTGTTTGCATTAATTTACCTTAGGAGCTCTTAAGATCCTACTCAATGTTACCCTTCATTTTTATCATTTTTATGTTATCTAATATATAGCTAATCAACAGATGAATGTTCAGGTGTTCTGTAGTGTAATAACACGTCTTGCCACTGAAATAATTCGGGTTTCACTATTTATTCTCATGGTCTTTTATCGGTTACCACAGTTTCTTATTCTCAGTCTCCATCTCTGTGCACATATACTTCTAAGGCCCTAAAGTGCATCTTTGTAGTGTTTTTTCTTTCATGAGAACTGCTTATATTTAAAAGTGGAATCTTCTGGTTTTGATATGTATCGTGAGTTTTTGGACTTTGTAGGATTGGAAGTGCTGCTATTTCTAATCAGATGACAAAGAGTAACTCTGTGAGACTGCTTGGTGTTTTCAATTCATTTTTATCGGGATAAGGACTTAGGAGATTCAGTCCATCTTTTGGTCATTTTACAGTATAAAATAGGCACTTCTGCTTTTATTTTGTCTTCTGTTTCTTCACTAGGAGCATGTACATTAATGGGATTATTAGAGATGGTGCTCTCTCTGTTTTTACCCACAGGTAGCAGATTTGTTCAGTAACAGCTTTCAGAGGCAATAAATGTTGGTAACTAGGATCAATCACTATAAAATCTGTTCCTGTGTTTTTCTTATTGGAGTGCCAAGCAGGTGGACTTACTTTGAGATATCTGTTTCCTAGCAGTCCCTTATCCAAGGAAAACTCACTGAAATGCATGACAATAGTATAGAAGCCAAAGGACCATTTGAGGAAGAGGCAGGTCCCAGCATGTCACCTTATGGAAAATTTCATAGAGAATTTCATTATTGATGCTTGTGAACATTGTGCTATTTCAGAAAAAAGACAGTGGAATCTAAAATAGCAAACTTTTTTTTGCGCAGCTTATACAGAATAAGAAGCTGTGAGAATAAGTCTGTAGGCGCTATAAATCCTTAGATAAATAGAACTTGGAGAAAATCGAAATATGTATAAACGTTTGCAGGTTCTAAACGTAAGATTAGAGTTCAATGATAAAAATTAGATGTATTAACAAACTGATTTACTTTTGATTGCTACTGATATGATGAATAATATACCTGAATACTGAATAATGACAATACCTTTCCCTTAAAGAGGTTCTGTGAAAATATCAAAGTTATCCAAGTTACGTTATAAGTCAGACCTAAACTCTCACAGCAAAGCTGGAGAAAATGTATGCTTGTGACGTATGGCATGGTCTTTTAATTCAGCACCCCATGAGGAGATGATACCTGACCATGTATTAGGCAAATTCTCTACCTTGGTTTATCAGTATTGATTGGAAAATAGTGGGTAGCTCAAATTACCAAGCCCTAAGCATCCAGTTCTAAAACACAGGACGGTTGTGTGTTACTTACGGACTGGACGTGTAGTGAGGACTCATAGCGAAGTTTTATGGCATGCGTTTTAAAAATATGATCTTACATACAACTCTGAAGGTGAGCTGTCTTCCCAAGTAAAGAAAACCTCTGTTAGTGAACAGCGTTTGACCACAGGTTTAACTGTGTCTGTCTCCATCACTTTTAAATGTATTTTTATCAGATAAAGTTTCTCTTCAATTTGTCCTAGAAGTTAATTAGTCTGCACATGCTGTATTTGTACACATGACCTTCTCTCTGCTCGTATGTGAGTGTATTTGCATGAATTGGTTAACTGATTTTGAAAATTTAGCCTTAAGGTAAGCAAATCACACTCTTTGTTTGTTTTCTTTCCCCAAAGGTTATTTGCAACACAAGTAAATCCATACCTCCGTTTAAATCTCCCGCAATTAATTCTGAAACTGCATATGAGAGAAATTTCAAAGGGTCTCCTCCTGTTAAGGGTCCACAAGAGAGAGGTGGTTCAGAAGAGAAAGAATTTCAGGTTTGTGAACAAGTGAATATTTTCCTAAAAGAAAGGAATTAGTATGCTCCTATAATTTTGATTGTTCTTTTCTGTAATGCGTGGGTGGGTTTATTTTGAAATTTTTTAGTTTAGAGCTGTTGCTCTAAAATGGACTCACACTGGACTCAGTTAGTAGTGGTTTTTGCTATAAAAGACTGAAAATAACACTGTACAGCTCTGCTCTTAGGTGTTTCTGTAGTGGGTTCTGTAGTTTCTGTAGTGCATTTGTTCAGTTTACAATGACATTTCAAGTATATTTTTCCTGTCACCTTAATTTACGCGTTTTCAAGTGGAGATTTTTTTTTTTTTTTTAAATTGAAACTTTGTTTTTAGTCATTAGGATAGTTTCTGAAATATAAATCTCTGATTTATGCTCTCATTGGTACCAGTGTAGTCTCTTGCTATGCAGGAGGGCTGGATGGGAGGTCTGGAACTTTTTGGATCTCATAAATCAGAGATAGTATGAATTTAAAAAATACATGTTGATGTATGGAAGATGCCACAGTTGGAACTGATTTTCACCCAATAGTTGTAAAGTGAAGAAACATGGAGGAAGGGTTACAATCCATTTGCCTTTGCCTTGATAAGCTGAAAGGTAAGTAATTGAGTTTAGCACAGGGCTATAAGAGGACATTGTGTAGCCTACGTAGGCTCTGTTACTCAGTTCAAAACATTAAAATGTGTGAAAGTAATTCGTCTGTCTGAGGCCTTGCATTTCCTTGTCTTGCTGTTGGCTTGGACAAACAAGTGGAAACACAGCTATGGCCATTTTACCAGATACATTTAATGAAAAGGAATTGTTTCAGACTGAGACCTTCTGAAAATAAGTGAGAGCAATTTAGATTGCATGACAGCTAACGTATTTTGCAAGGTGGACATACGAATGTCTATTTTTGTAGCAAGCGGCCAAGTGTAGTGTCGTCTAACRGGTTAGCTAACCATCCTTAAGGTAGAAGGACCACATACGAGTCTCTTCAGTACCCATCTCTGTTCCTTGATAAAACAGAGCCATTGACAGACAACATGTTCACTCGGACCATTACTGAGCAAAACGCATACTTAACATGGAGTGCCTGTGGCTCAGTTTAAGCCATTGGTACATTTGAGGTTCTTAAAGATGATTGTTGGCTTGGAGGCTTTATAATTTAAAACTCAGACCTGCCCAGTGCTTTAAATCTCATCTGGGAGTGAGGAATTTTATGTCCCCTTTTGCCTCTTTTAGCAGATGTGAAGAAAGGTTGAAAGGCATGAGGCTTTCAGGAAGCATTTATTTGTTTTTAATATTGGAAATTCGGGTTATGTTTTCCCAAGAGAGCTAATTAAGTGAAGGAAGAGAAGCCATGAGAAGGGAATTTTGGTGAAAGTGTCTAAACCACTTCTTGTTTATACCAATATCTCTCCTCTGATGAATATTTTGAAAAAGTTTTGGGGGGTTTTGTTGGTCTTCTTTTTTTTTGCTTTCCTGTTTTTTTTTTCCTTGAATTTGAACAATATCCGTGAAGATCTCTAGCAGAACCAGAAATCATGCATGAGATTTCCAGGAGGGTAAAATAAGAAGGTAAAAAAAAAAATCTTTGATGCGAAAACTGAACAAGTTAATGTGACCCTTTATAAACCAGAATGGCAGCAAATTAAAATTTTGCCTTTTGGTTTATGATAAATTGGTTTATATTGCTTGACTATAAAGCTAAGAATTTTTATTATTTTTATTTATTACAAATTCTAGAAATATACATGTTCAGTCTTACACAACTCAGGTTAGAATGCACAGGTATTGTATTATTTTATTTCTGTGTTTCATGTTAAATTCATTTTGTAAAGTGTACAAAATAGATCATCTAACTAACTGAATGTTGCAGTCAGAATCTTAGCTTTGGCATTTCGCTAGTTTATTTTTGTATTAACAAAGGAATGTAATATTCTTGTTTATATTAAATATGCAAAGCAGCTAACACTAAAATAAAATTAACTTTTTGCAAAAGCTTGATGTCAAAAGGAATATGAGGGTTTTCAGATTGTTAGCTAATGTGGTATTTTTAAAATTATCTTTGCCTTAGAGTAAAAGGGAAGAACCGTTTCAAAAGCCAGCAGAAGATGCAGCAAAACAAGGGAAATCAGAACAGAAACATCCTAAACACAAAAATAAGCAACATATCAGTCCAAAGCCCCTCTCTTTACATACAAGTCGTGGGTATGTATAAAATAGGAAAACCTAGCCTAGTGAATAGGTGTACAGCAGCCTAATACTTAGAATGGTGGACGATGGACCTTTAACCACGCCATGCTACAGTTGCAGGGGCAAATACCTCCTTGCAGCACTGGGATTGAGCTTCCTGTGGGTACATCTAAACCTGGTGTTAATTTCCATCCCCTTCTCCGGGCAGCAGAAGTGGAAGCTTTGTAACCACACTCGTTCAGTTGAACCTTCTGATGCAATAATAATATTATTAATTAATTTAATGTGAATGAAATTAAATTGGTGCAGTGCTGCTACTAAACTTTCAGCGGGTGCTTTGGAAGTTGTAGTCACCTTTCAAACGGCTCTCCTGTGCTTGCTCCACGCCTTAAAACTGTGATGATTGTACTTGATGTTCTAGGCCGTACCACCTTCTGTCCCAGAGTAACAAAAGCAAACACGTGAGGTAAAGGGAAGTAAAGAAATCTGTCCCATTTAGCGTAATCTGACATGCATGGAAATAAAATGAAATTGTATGTTACTGAGCACTATCAAAGTATCTTTTTCTTCTGCCACATACCTACATTGCAGGAACTGAACTCATGTTTCCATTTTCTACACATCTGAGATATGCCAAGAGAAATAAAAGCGCAGAATGGATGTAGGTTTTAAAATGCATAAATTAATCCATCTCTGCTCTGCTGTGCTTAAGTGTATGTCCCAGTGATTGCTTTCATTCACATGAGTTTCTGGCAGTGTTAAGGCATTAGATTAAAGATAGGAGAGTAAAATTACCTACCTCTGAATGCTGTTGGATATTGGGAGATAATTACACCCAAAATTCTATGAAATAAAATTGCTTTATGAAAAAGTGAGTGGATGTAGTGTAGTTAAAACCTTTAACTCTTTGGTTTTCATAGCTCTTTGACGTAGATTGTAGTCAATTTTGCAGTGAGCAGTGTGTAAAATTCTTCATCATTTGCTATGACTTTTTTCATTTAAGGACAAATTTCTGCCTCTTATGCCTTCAGCATGCTAGCCCAAGACAAACGTTTCCAAAACAGTCACTGGGCAAATAGCTGTCAAATGTGCAAGTTCTCAATATGCAGACAGGACTGTCAGTTTGTATGCAAGCTGCATTGCATGGCCTGCTTTTGCAGCAGAGTAACTGGCATCAAGGCAACAGCAGTGATATGTTCTGAGCTAATCCATTAGTTTTGCAACCAAAACTGAAGGAATTCTGTCCGTTTCAAAGAAAGGAACATATGGAAAGAGATTTTGAATATAAAGGGTGTTTTTGCCTTGGTATTTTTCTTTGTACAAGGTGCATTTTATTCTCTGACTTCAGGCTTTTATGATCTATTTCTGAAGAAGGACTGAAAAAGAGGGCTTTTTCACACAATGCTGAATGTATTGAAATAAATTTAGTAATGTTCTGAAGCAAGATTAAAAACAAAAACCTCTTTAGATTTAAGCTGATAAATCCACAATTCAGTGCTTAAGGACTTGAAGTATTGCTTATTGCCTGCTATAGGTTACATGATATTAATTTTTCTGTGTATGTAYGTGTGTGGCAGAAGGGAAAATGAATCCATCTTTTCAAGTACTGAGGCCTTTTGAAGATCAAAGCCAGTAGGACATAGTTAGATGAATTATACTGACCATTGTTCTGGTAGTCAGATGTTTCTAGCCCCAACAGTTCACCCCACCCATATGCAGAGCGCCTTTAAAGTGGAGTTCATAGAAGGAAATGTCTCAGACACATTAGTGCCAAACCAGGCATTTTTACTTAAATGTACCTGCAGCAGTGACTTAAACCAAGATGCTGCACTTTGCATTGAAGTAATTGAGGCTTATGTGTGTATTGTGTTCTGCTGATTTGGCTGTCAGGGCAAAAGCTGCTGGCAGAAGGGTTGTGAGGAAAAACCAACAGGAGTAACTACTTGAAGAGCCACCAGCTGTGAATGAGCTTTTTCACAGCTTTCCTAGTTGTGTTGGTATGGATGAACTGTGTTTCAAAGCATGCATTTTTCACATCTCGGCCCTGGCATTTAAGTGCAAGTATACTTATGATTGTTAATATAACTTTAAAAGTGCTCTTAAATAGTATTCTGGATATCAAACTTTACTCTTTCTGTCTTTTTTTCCTCTCCTCATTCTTGATTTCTTAGGAAGATGAACACTGAATATAGGTCAAAATTTTTGTCTCCAGCCCAGTATTTCTACAAAGATGGAGCTTGGTCTCGTATTAGGAGTAAAGTTCCCAACCACGTGAGTATTCTTARAAAATCCAAAGCCTGAGTATGCTTTGTATTTTGATTTTTAGATGCAAAATATTTTGAATTGCGGTGTTTATAAGATACGGTTTTGAGATTGTAATGCTAATGACTCAAGTTCCCAAAGGTGGGTATGCAAAGTTGATTAGGTTCTGACAAGTCAATATAATAGATAGCAAGAAAAAATAAGAGATGGTGTGACTTAAAGAATATATTAATGTAACATCCAAAGTGAGGGAGGAGTTTTGTTTCCCTTACAATCAGAATCATTCAGAACAGAGTCTCCTGAAGCAGATAATCTCAGCATTGTGTTCAGCCCAGTTTTAACAAGCAGAAATTTTCAAAACGCAGAATTGGATAATAGGAGATTCCAAGGGAATAAAAGGAAAAGGCCAACATATGTATCAGCCTAGGTCAGCTTGATAGTCAGGCTCAGTTTGTTAGCTCGCCATGCTGAATCCATTCAAAGGAGTCAGCTGAATTCAGTCATACACAACATAAAATTGAGAATTTCTCTTGCAAGTTTCAGGCAATCTAAGTATTTTCTTGTAGTTTATTCAGTAACTGCGATCGGTATTATACTGTATAAGAACTCATTTGACAGAAGTCTGAAAATGCTGAACAGCTTCAGGACCATAGGATTTCGTAGCAGGATTATTGAGTATGATTTCCTGAGTTAGTCAAGTAAATCAAAACTGTTAGCAGTGTCCTGAGAAACTGCTAGAGCTAGTTCTGCAACTGTCAGATTTCACTGAATTTACTTAGGTTTCTCCCAGCTGATAGAGGGAGCCTTTGTGAGACACTGTGCACTGCTAAATGTGTGGCAAATACTTGGAAATGTGAGTTTCCTCATCAGTTGGGACCAAGCTGATGTGGAAGGTAGAACTGGAGCGGATGGCTCTAGGGTGTTGGACTTTGAGATTTTGAAAATAACACTCTCTGAGAATTGCAGGAGTACTGTGGTAGCATTCGGTTCTGTGTTTTCTCATTGGACTTAATCTAGCAAGTAATTTTCTTTTTCTTTTTAGGCAGAAGGATATAGGTATTGAATATATACAAAATATTCAATGAGAAATAGGTCTCAAAGTTTAAAGTATATCGTAGTATGCAAGGATTCATAATCAGATTTTGTGTATGCATGCATGAGGTAATCCATTCTGTGAAAACAGCCTCAAGAGGATGTTAGAGGACTAAAAACAAGCAATATTTTTATTTTTGATATGTATTGATACATGCATTAGATTTACTTAACTAAGGCTGTAGAATATTCTGAACTATTGCATGCAGCCTGACTAAGTAGTGTACGGAATGTTTCTGTAGAATATTATATCATTTTTCTGGCATGTAAGACTTTCATTTGGAGACTGGATGTTGCATCAGTAACATTCAGAACAGTCAGGAGTAGTGCTCAGCTTCAAGAGCAACTGGCTGGTAGGCCAGTAAAGGGAAAGAGACGAATTGCCTTGGAGTGTATTGTGTTTGTGGCACAGCCAGCTGGGAGGAGTCACTGCAGTAGAGTCAAGGGAAAGAATGAGGGAACTGCAAGTGGAGGATGGATGTTCTGCTTTACCGGGCAGGATCCTTTATGGGTCACGTTTCAGAGATGTAGGAAGTAAATATATGTGGCATTTAATTAGACTGTATGAGAAACCAAGAAATTCCCCCACTGTAGATAAGTGTTCTGGATGTGTCTGACTTTTCCATGGAGATTTTCTTGCTGACAAGGGAATTGCAGGAAACTAGAAACAAGGCACTTGGCAGTAGGCATGAAGAATTAAAAAAATAATTACTAGGATTTTTAGGGCCTTCTAAATGAAGGAGTTTTGCTGGGTAGCTGGAAGAGCCAAATTCATTTAAAGACTATAATAATGAACGTTTTATTGATGACAAATGTGCTTAGGTTACATACACATTTTGATGTATGCATACCTACATTAGATCCTAGTATGAGTTCATATAGAAGAGACCTTTATAATTGGAATTGCCTTAATTTCTCCTGTCTCTGTTGGACTTTAGATCACATGCCTGTGAGCATATGTTGTGGTTTAACCCCAGTAGGCAGCTGAGCCCCACACAGCCACCTGTTCACTCCCCCGCAGTGGGACGGGGGAGAGAATCGGAAGAGTAAAAGTGAGAAAACCCATGGGTTGAGATAAAGACAGTTTAATAGGTAAAGCAAAAGCCGCGCACGCAAGCAAAGCAAAACAAGGAATTCATTCACTCCTTCCCATCGGCAGGCAGGTGTTCAGCCCTCTCCAGGGAAGCAGGGCTCCATCACGCGTAACGGTTACTTGGGAAGACAAACGCCATCACTCCAGACGTTCCCCCCTTCCTCCTTCTTCCCCCAGCTTTTCTTGCTGGACACGACGTCATATGGTACGGAATATCCCTTTGGTCAGTTGGGATCAGCTGTCCCAGCTGTGTCCCCTCCCAGCTTCTTGTGCACCCCCAGCCCACTCGCTGGCAGGGCAGTGTGAGAAGCAGAAAAGGCCTTGAAGCTGTGTAAGCACCTTTCAGCAATAGCTAAAACATCCCTTTGTTATTCCTCTGTGTTCAGCACAAATCCAAAACACGGCACCATAGGGGCTACTATAAAGAAATTTAACTCTATCCCAGCCAAAACCAGTACAGCATATCAAACTAGTTTTGGTAGTAAACAAAGAACAATATTTAGCTTGTGTAAATGTGTTACTGTGTGGGATTTTTTAATTTGCTATTGTCTTGTTAATGTTTCCATATATATCACTGAGGGTTATAATTCTTAATAAGAAGCTTTTTGTGGGTGTAGTGGAAGCAAAGAACAAGGTTAAAGCTTGAAATTTTCCGGTCTTCAAGACAGGTTGGAAGAAAACCAAGGTTAATTCTTAAAACTTCTGTTAATACAAGAATAAGAATCCTGATAGACCTGATTATTGGCCAGGCCTTTTTTTTTTTTTGTAACATCCATCAATATTTTTGTTTTAAGAACTACGAGATGGGATCCAGCATGGCTAAAATAGTAGGGCTGAATAAAAGATTTCATTCACGGTTGAGACATAAGAAACAATCTAGCCATTTGAGAAATACGTCAGCAGATTACTGAAAGTATGCATAACTTGAAAAAAGTGTCAAGCACATAGGTTTTATTGTAAAGCAACAAATGTACTTTGGCCATTCACAGTATAGGCTGCCCAACAGTCCTTTTGGTTTCTACATGATTCCATACCTGTTCCCATACTAATGCACTGACATGAAGAGAAATGTTCTTCAAAGCTGTATATAACCTCTGTGTCTGGTGGGTTGTTGAGACTCACCCCTGCCAAAGGTGCCTACAGAACATCTCTTGCTTAGCATAAGTGATTAGATGATAAGCTCTGACTGATCCCGTCTGGTTTCTCCCTTAGTTGGGACCGCACATGGGTAACTTTGCATCCAAAGCYGACTTTCTGAAGTTCTGAGCCCAAACAGGCAAATACCATAATAGGATCCTGGTATGACCTTAGCCATAATGATTACTCCTAGACTGCTACTCTACAATGTATTATTAAGGGTTGCTTTTCAGCAGTCGAATGAAAAACTCTCTTTGAATTATGCTTTTGAAAAATTAATGTGGGCAATTCATAATCACAGTAGGACTCTCTGGGGCTTGTGTCCTGCTGAGATAATGCTGCCCGCTGAGTCACTGGAGGAGGCGGTTGTCCTTTGTACTTCTTCACAATTCACTGGAGATGTAGTATTCTTCCTCCYCCTGCAGTGTCCTGTTGCTCTAGTTTTATATTCCTTCTGTTGTGGCTATCATAATTAATTTTTCATTCTTCTACTTAAAGTGAATAATCCAGTAAATCACTTGCACCTCAAACTTTAAACTTTCCTCTTAAAATGACAAGCATATATTTTTAATGGGCTATTCTTTGGAAGTTTAGCGGGTCAGATTGTGGGATGTTAGCTGGTGTGGGCTAAGTGGATTTCCATCTGCTGCATCCAGTTACTTTTAGGGGGTTTAGCAGAATTTGGCCCACTAACTCTGTTCCTTGCAGGAAGAACGATGCAAAGTCTATTGGGAAAGAAGAATAAATAAGAAAAGCTATGAAAATGTGCTAGAGGAAGTGTCAGTATTACTTTCCTGCTCTTTGACAAAATACTTATCTCCTGTGAACCATTTTGTAGTGAGCCAGAATTCACACAACAGTATCACAAAGTTTTTTAAAATAATTTAAACATAAAGGTTTTGTTGTTGCATTTTCTTCCTGCACTTTAATTGTGTCTGGGTGAAGGACACAAGACTGTGTGAGTGTTTAAATAGTTTTAACCATAAAAATGATAGTGTATAATCAGCAGTATAATGTCTAAAGAGAGGGCTTATCACTTTTGTTTTTTAAGACTAAACCTGACATCTGAATAGTTTTGTATCTCATTCTTACAGTTACTGGTAGCCTAGAAGGAGTGATTTTCATACAATAGCACCAAGAGTTCTCGTGTAATCATTGGCTCCTCACTGAGATAAGATTAATGTAGCTAGAGACAGTTGCAGTGTCCACAGCATACAAACTCAGTATTACACATGCACATAGATCTGTTGACTTGAAATAATCATAAATTGGTGGTGAATGTATTTTTGAGTGTTAATGCTTAGAAATCTAAATTAATTTCCTGAAGCTTGGCAAAAACGGGTGAAATACCAGTGCTGATGTATTTGTTTTACAGCTTTTTACTGAATCTCAGGGAGGCMGCATAGAGCTATGTTGACAGGTTTTTAGTATTGAATTTCTTCTTAGACTGAAATAAAGTTACAAGGGTGATAATAACAATACAGTGTTTAGAGAAAAATAAGAAATTTAAAAATAATTCTGTATTCCTCTCCTTAGGCATCTCAAAACACCCTAAATTCCATGTGGTATATGGAGGTTGGTTGCATCTAAGTTCCTGTTTCAGTGTTTGGAGCACTGTGTCTGAGCGCTGATGGAAAAACTAGAATCCAGTACTAAACTCATTCATAGTTGCTGCATAACTTTTTGTGCTCGTTGAATAAATAATTGACAATTTTGCTTTCGCTTCATGGCTCAAAACATGCTTACTAAGTACACACTTTTGTTATTTTTGCTTTCCTTTTGTTGCATTTACTGTGGCATGCAATGTTTGTGCTGTGGGTGGCCCTGTATTATGAGTAACTTGCCTTTCTCCTCTAGCTGCCATTAGCTAATGCAGATACTTTATAATAGCCTATTAGTGAACTTTAAATAGACATGCAACTTATGAAACCTTGATGTGTAGGTGAGAGAACTTCGAGAAAGAGCAAAGGCTTACAGGCAACGAATAGAGGGAACACACTTCTCCCGATACCATCTCAATCAGATCCTGTCCGATAATAACAGTCTTTGGGATGTGTCCTCAAATTCCAGTTCAGAAGAAGGCATCAGCAACAACATCAGAGCACTAGATCTTGCTGGGTAAGGTCATCATTCCTGCCTACTATTCTGCAGCTTTGAAACTGAGCAAAATGCTGAATATAGGGTTAGCATAGCTGTGAGATCTTGAATGTTTGACTGTATTCAAGATGCGGTTGGACAGGGTGCTCAATAATCTCATCTAGGTGCCCTTTCCCCACAGAAGGTTGGACCAGATGGTCTTTTGAGGACCCTTCCAACATGGTCTGTTCTACGATTCTGTGATATGTAAATTTTCTAGAACAGATGAGGGCATTTACCTTTTCACAGATGCATCAGTTGATGTGCTCAAATTGAAAACGAGGTGGAGTCCAGTCTTCAGAAGGAAGAGAAAGTTACTCCTTTATAATTCTCCACAAATGCATATTTAGTGTGGCAACCTTGGTCTCATCAAGTCTGGAGGAATTTCGCGCTGAGTCATACTGAAGTAATGTTCTTCTTTCCACCAGAATGATATGAAATATGTTTTGCATGCTCAGATGTTATCAGTGTTCTTGTCAGGATTAATTAATCTTGTGTTTGAGTCTTAGACACTTTTTAGTACTGAGATGAAAACTTAGGAACTGGAATGGTATACATCCATTTTCTCCTTTCTTTGAAGACCATCAGAATTGGCAGATATTAAATCCCTTCCTAGGAAAATTCAGAATTAGTATTTTAGTAAAACGTACAGACAGCTATTGCTGAAGCAAGGAGGAAAAAAAAAGCCATATTTAAAAACAGTGCCTTGGATGTCTCTGTCCGTAGTCCACTTAGACTGCTGTACGCACACTACTTGTGTGTGTGGGGGGAGATCTACCCATTTGCATGACTGTAGCTCTAATGGGGGATGACACGTAAAAGTATTTATTGCACTAAAATGTGTGATATTAAGGGTGCTGTAAATTTTTTAGTTTACTGGTTTGTTTTTTTGCCTGTGCAATACAGTGAAAAACTCTTACTGATCTCATTTCTGTGCACTGGGCTAATTTGCACTGATTTGTGTGGGCAGTTGAGAGTTTAAGACTTTCAAAAGTTGTGCCTAAAGAGGAGTCTTCTATACTGCTTGGCTTTCAAAATTGTGCCATCAGACAGTCCCTATGTGTGGAACTAGTTATTTTTTGAGCACTTCTGATAATCTAACTTGTTGTTTAAATTGGAAATAGAGCCCTGATTTTACATTACATTTTTGAAAGGGTAATCCAGAAAGAGTTTTCATAGAATCTGGTTTGAAAATGGGTTGTGCTTAAACATCAGTTAAAACTTCAGTGGAAATTTAACCATTCATCATGTCAGCTGTACCACTTTTTAATATCTGAGCTGTACTTTTGGCAAAGGACTGAACTGGATGAACGTGTTCTACATAGACATGGGTATATTGTGCAGATCAATGGTATGAAACACTGCTTTCTTTGTTACCTAGAGTTTCTGAAAAAGAGACTGCACCAAGCCCCAAAATGCTGCAGCAACCTGACTCCAGAGAACAGCCACACCAGGACAGCCCTGAGAAGAAAGACATGTCAGCTGCTTTAACTGTTCCAGTCAAAAGGCGTTTAGTTTGGGGTGAACAAGAAGGAACTGAAGAAAGGGAGGATCGGCAACCAACAGGAGAGGAAGAAGAACAAGATGAACAGGCTGCAGTCGTGGCTCAGCAGTTAGAAGAAAACAATAAGGTTGCCAAGGAAGATAAGAAAATTGAAGGGTAAAACTGAACATTTTTGTGGTGTATATATATCATTTTTTCCTCTAACTTCTCAGAAATTTGTAGGTTAACTAATTTTTGTGTTTAGATCAGATTTACTTAAGAGAGTATAAGTTGGTGTGAAACTACTTTTGTTTTTAACAGTATGATAAGGAGTGAGAGAGTTCAAGGCAATGAGCTGGTTGATGGAAATGGATCTATCATTAAGAATACTGGATTTCTAACTTGCAAGACAGAAGTTTGTAGAAGCATGAACAATTCTGATGTTTTTTTCTAAAACTGTAAAATTTGCAGTATGGGCCTCTCAGAACAGACTGTTCATTACACAGCAGCTGAGTGTAGTGAAAATTAAAGCTCACAATTTGCTTCAAATTGACAGCGTAGGATTGATAGGACTGAAAGGATAGAATTCCTGCTAATCTTGTACTTAAGCATCTGTTTTTCTTAAAAAAATTCATGGGCAAAGATAAAAGACTTGGGAGAAAAAAATAACTAGCATCCAGTAATCACCGGTGATTATGTTACTGAGCGCAGGTGGGAAAAGGTGGAGGGGTATTTAAAAATAACAAGAGATCAATTCAGTATGTGCATAGTACAGTGCATAGTACTGTATTTGGCAGTTGAAAGATCTAAATTATATCTAGTTACAGAAGTCTCTGGCTTTTTACTGTGCAAGTTTTGCAAACTTTTTTTGGTACGATAATATTTTAGTTTGATAGATATTTAAATCTGAATAACTTTGGTCCTTGTTACCATACCATCTAAGCATTTTGTATTCTTCATTGGGTTTTGTCTTTGGTGTTGCAGCGTGAATCGAAGGTAAGGAATTGTAATTGTCTCCTTTGGGGATAATATCCTGTATGCAAAACTCAGGCAAAGAAAGATTGAGATGCTAGACTCAAACAGAAATTAAATGCAGGCTTTCAAAGCCATCATCCTGAAAACCTTCTTAAGTTTCTGTCTAATTCTAGAGATTATCTAGTTCATAGGTGTGTCTCTGATTGACGTTGAAGATTTTCTATCATCCTGCAATGTGATTCTGTGTGTGCTGAGATATGCTCTGGACATGGCCATGCAGAGCAGCTTAACACTTGCATGTTATCTAAGCCTGCTTGAGAGCTAGAAATGAGACTCTTATGTCCTCAGAGCGTGTCTAGTGTGCACTGATTCCTTGCACAGCGTGGGTATGCCACCGCCTCCTTTTGAAATGCATCTGGAGGAAGAAGACAGAAGTGGTAGTGCTGATTTATTTAATAACCTGRGGGCTAGAGCGGTTACATAAATGTGGGATACTTGGTTTCAGTTCCACCACATTGACTGAAAAGAGTCAAACACACATTCCCACCTCTAAGGTAGCAACCAGGTTCAAGGTTTTTCTGGGTATGTACTCTTTCCAGCCCTCCTGTTGAGTCTCTGCTACTGTGCAGCAATACGTTCAAGGTTTATTGGGACAGAGGGAGCCTGAATTTGCAACTTGAGACTGTTTAGTTACATAAAAAAAAAAAAAAAAATACAGAAACCGAGTCTCAGGGGTTGGAGTCCAGGACTCCCCATTGCGAGCAGATGTTTTAGCTACAGGCTATTGGTGTTTTATGGCCCTAACTATCTTTTGCCTTAGGCTTCATTATAGGAATGTATTAGAAACAAAAAGCTTGAGTCCAAGACTCCTGAGTCCTTAGATAATCCTTTAATAATTTCTCATTTTTTGCAGTGAGAATGCCTTAGTATTGAATTCTTCTGCAGCTGTGTCAGATTCTTCTTCTGCATCCTTGAGGACAGGCGGCAGGCTTCCTACTCCGAAGCTGAGAGCGCTTGGTGGAGCTCAGAGGACTCATCATGATCTCACTACTCCAGCTGTTGGTAAAAAGATTTTTAAATGCAAAGCAGTATTTCAAGAACTAAAGAAAAAAAAGATGTGTATGAATTAATTTATTAGGTTATTTAAGATAATAAAACATTTTTCATCTTCTCCACTACAATAGGAGGTGCGGTTCTAGTGTCTCCTCCTAAATTCAAGTCTTCATCTTCACAGCAGAGAACACGAGGTTTAGGAACAGACCCTTCTTCAGCTAAGCAAGGTGCAAGAGAAGCTTTAAAAAGAAGGTCCTTCCGGGTGAGCCAGAAAAGAGACTTACCGTTATGCATTTTAGGAATGTGCTTTTTAAGTATTTGTGAAG
Organism: Oceanodroma leucorhoa; assembly: GCA_030449065.1. Taxonomy (NCBI): domain Eukaryota; kingdom Metazoa; phylum Chordata; class Aves; order Procellariiformes; genus Oceanodroma; species Oceanodroma leucorhoa. The sequence goes on along the minus strand of JASVER010000038.1, from coordinate 91,768 downwards.
AATTTATTTAATAAGTCTTCTTCTTGAGTTGTCATTTACTATTCTAAAATTCTCAGCATCTGTGACTAAAAAAGGCTGATGTCTGAATAAATAATTTTTCTTGTGGTATCAAGCAGAGGAGTTGAGACTATTGGGAGTGAGATTGGATGAGCTCCGTTTTGGCTTTTTCTGCTAAATGCACAGGCTCTGTTTAAAAAAAAAAAAAAAAAGTTGCCATCAGGAGCTGTTGATTTCCCCGTTAATGTTACTGTAGCTTGCCACTGACAGGGCACAGCTCCAGATTCCTTACTTGAAAGAAATTAAAGAAGGAGAGATTGGGTGCCTATGTACAAGATAGGTAAATGTGCCATAATAGTTTCATTCTCCCTTTCCTTTACTTTTTGCTTCTTTTACTTTGCAGCTTGCATAGTTACTAAAAGAAAAATAGAAACATTTAGGAGTTGTTTAACTGTCTTCCTCTCAAAATTGTGTTTTTCTGGTCAAGTTGTGCTAAGTCTGAGTTCTACAAAGACAGCTAGCATTTCACTGCATACATCCTCTGTCTTAAGTCCTGTAATAGAAGCAGAGACAATTGCATGAGAAGTTGGTTATGTTGGTTTAAAATCTAAGAACACAGTTTTTTGCTGTGAAGAAAGTAAGCTTTTGGTTTGACCTGACTAGATTACTTTCAGACCATGTTAAACACTTCTTATTAGGAATAGATTTTCTTTAAGCTGTCTCACAAGCTTGAAATACTTATTCTTCCAGTACCCTCATGAGAAGTGTAACAGTGTAAAGCCAACGTTTGCTGCATAGGTGAGGATCTGTACTGGAAGGCTGTATATGAGATGTTGGGGTTTTGTGTGTTTGTTTTTTTTTTCCTTTCTATTGCATTTTAGCCTGATGTGGAAGTGGAAGCTGTTTCACTCCTTACCTCTCCACCTGCTGGGCTGGGAACTTTGGATCCTCTGCCACTTAGGCAAGATCAGTGGCCTCCTAACAGTGTTTCTGATGAGCAAGTTCCTCTTGCTTCAGCCCATCAAGAGCGTTCCTCTACACCCCCTGTGCTGAAGTCAGCCAAAAGCTGCTCTGTGCCCTGCTGGAGTCCCTCTTGTCGTATTCAAGGGACTCTCAAGGATGCGGAATTCCAGCATAATGGTGGGTTTTGTGTATTAACTGGCTGTGTTAGACTGCTGCAGGATGGAAATGGCTACTGTGCAGTGTTCAGGCCAAGAGAGTGCTGAGCTTGCTGCCTTACAGACCCTACAAAGAATGTGCTGTTTGTAAACAAAAGCTTTTCTACTATATGTTTAGTCTTGCTGAGGAAATGTGCACAACTCTCCATCTTAGTTTCAGATTCCACTAATATAATTGTATTCTAGTGGTCTGTTGTCTAATTTTGCCTTATTAATTTCAATAAGTACTTACTCATTATAAGAATAATTTGGTTTAGCATAAACAGTTGTAATTTTTAATCTTTAGACTACAACTGGATGCTGACACTTTTCCAGCTGCAATTACCAACAGCGGTGTGTAACTGGGGACCTTTATAGTGTGTTATTATTTTGCAGGAGTTGTGGATTTCTGAGAGATAAGATCCTTAAATATTTCTGCAGGATATGGAAACAAAAAAGCCATTTATAAAAGATTTATTGGATATTGAGAAAACCCATTTCTTGGCTGAGGAGGAATTTGTGCTGGAGCATTTCAAAGATTTCTAACAATGTTTAGGGGTACTGGGAACATACATTAGATAAAAAGAATCCTTCACCCCTTAGTCAAAATAAATTTTATGTGCTTCAGTCTCCATTGCAGAAAGACTTCCTGTAGCTGCTTAAGGTCACAATTCTTGGTCCTTTTATTATAAAGATTAGTTAAACTAAAGTAGTATTTCCATTCTAGAACGGAACAAGTAGTTGTCAGGTTAAATGGGATGGTGAAATCCAGAGAATTTCCTCGGAAAGAGGTTAGAATTGGTGCTGTGTTCTAGCTCTGCACCTTGAATGCAGTTCACTAAGTAGCTTGTAGCATCTACCAAAGATAGGTGCCTTGAGAAGAATACAGTGGAGTAAGTTTATTTTACCTCAGCTTAGAGTAAAGGGATCTTTTTGGTATGTTTGCTATTTATAAGACTCATGTTTTGGAAATAACGTTGTAACATTTTTAAATGTTCTAAAATGAAATATTATCCTTTGTCTATTTTGAAATGATTCAAAACTGTGCCTTTGACTTTTTGTCTTAGGGAATGTTGGCAATCCAAAAATGAGATCTTTCCAGTTACCCCTTCAGGAAAGAAACTATAATGATGAAGGTATTTCTTGTCCCACAGTATTATTGTATATCATGTGTATATTACCTAGGTTAATTTTAACTTTTGCACTAAYGTGAGAGGTTTCTGAATGCAGTAAGTAATACTGTTTTATATGTTTGCATGAATAACTACTGCATTGTTTCATCAAAATAATTTGAAAATGTTCATCCTAGTAATCTGAAGTATGAATATGAAGGTATATTCCAGTATGAATAAACCGTTAAATGCGGCTGAAAATTAGATCACTAGCTTAATATGGCTACTATAGCTTGGTCAGTTCCGTACCTAAAATCGTTTCCTTCCCACACATTTTTTAAGCCTTTGTGTGGATAGCAACACAGAAGCAAACTGCAAAATGATCACAGCCCAGGTTGCAGCTGCAGTAACTTTGGATGCAACTTGAAAGGTACCAAAAATCTTAAGATAAAGATTTTGCTTGTGAGACTTCAGCACCAGATATGCAGCATAAAATGATTTATCTGACTTTAATTTTCACACCTGTTCCTCTGCTCAGTGTATTAGGGGTACTTACGGCATCCTGTTACTCTGATTGCTGTTTTGGCTGTTTTTTCTGTTTACTGTAAAGTTAATCTGGAGGAGCAGCCAGTGCACAGCCCACCAGTGCATCTTCTTGGCCCTTTTGTGGGCAGACAGAAATAAACTCTTTCAGTTGCGTGAGTCAACCAAAGGCACTGTAGCCTCATTAGCTTGAGCTGCTATACATTGTTTCTTAGCATGGTGTGTGAGGTTGAGCTTGGTGTGATGCTGTGCTAGTTGCAGTCACCTGTGTTTGGTTCAGATTGGAGTATGGGCAGAGCAAGCTTATATCTGATTGCAGTTTATTTATAGATATACCCCAGAACAACCAAAAGCTTTTTTCTGTATCCCTTACGCTTGTTTGCTCCTTGGTTTTAACCGAGGTTTTAGCCGATTCTCTGTTTTACTCATTGCAGTTGGCTGGAAAATGTGTGGGTTGTGCAGATGGCTCAGCCAAGCATCTGTGTATCTACATAAAACATGCAAAATCCTATAGTACTCTGCAGCTTCCCACAAGCTTGCTGCACACAGATTAAATGCTGTAACTGCTCTTTCTTTTTCTTTTTTTTTTTCCTATGAGCTGAGTGATGATGTATGAGCTTTCAGAAACAGGTGCAATGTGCCAGCTCACAGATATTTCATATGCCGGTATTTGTTCATGTACATATAAACCTGGGAGTTTGTCCAAAGACATGTCTGTTTGCAGAAGTGCAGTTAGCAGTTTTCTCGTACATGGGAATATAGTCGTTATGCATAGTGTGTGCGCCTTTTACAGGCTATTTGGATCACTGTATTTCAAGAATTTAGAAATGCTGTTGAAAAGTTAATTGAAACACTTACAAAGTACAAGTCCAGTTAGGAGTGAGTTGTGGAATTTTTTGTTGCTTTTTTTGTTGGCAGGAGGGGCTGGAAAGTAGTGGTACAGTTCTTTTTAATCCGTTGCAGGAGAATGGGTGTAATTAAGGTAATTTTTCATAAGAGAGCATCTTGGCAGAGCTGTAGCAACATTTCAATAATGATGTTAAAGAAGTATAATGTTGCACTTTATCAGAGAAGCCGCATCCAGGCTGCTTAATTTTAAGAGATCTGCTGGGTAAAGTGGATCCTGTATTCAAAAGGAAGACCTTTCAGAAGTACATTTTTAAAGCATTCTTCTTTTGTCTTTGTGTTAAACTTCCTGTTTTCTTCAAAAGACATTTCTTTTAACAGCTTGTGGCACACCGGCTGGTTTTGGCACGGAAGGGCTCTTTTGGCAACATAGGTTCTGATGTTTTAGTCATGTTATTCTAAGGTTGTCCGCTTTGCTTCAAGTGGTGGGTTGCTTTCATGAATATGTCATAATCAGAGTCTAGTCTATACATAGAGGATGTATGTATGTATGTATAGAGGATGTATATGTATGTACATACATACATATATACATATATATAGAGAGGAATGATTTCTGAGGTCTTCTGACACAGGAGAGTAAATGTAAAGATGACTTGGAGAGTTGGGCAATTCCCAGGTGACAGCAGGGATCTCATTCTGGAGTTTGTCAAGAGTTGGGGATGTAGCTCTCTTAAACTTACCTAGCATCCTAGTAGCTTTCTAGTGAGATTCTTCTCCAACATGTCAGTTACCAAGTAATAGTATTAAAGTGTATTGTGATACTATTTTAGCATCCATTGTGAAAGAGGGCATAAAATGTTTGCACTTTTAAAGTCTGCCATGAATGTCAACTGTGTTTTAATATGTATATTTAATCTTCCTGTTTACTTTTTCCCTTGTTGCTTTCCCCACAGATGACAGGTTGTCTCAGATTTCTGCTCGCTCAGCAGCATCTAGCTCGCTTGCTTCTCAGATACTGGAACGAGCTCAGAAGAGGAAGGATTTCTGGGGCAAGACTTAATCTCTCCCACCTGTTGTATAGAAACTGTTCTGTAAAATGATTTATTTTTTATAGTTTGTAGTGTACGTTTTAAAAAATTGTGATTGTAGATATCATGCAGCATCCTTTCACCTATCACTAATATGGCCCAACTTTTAGGGTTTGCCATCCCAATATAAAATTTCAATATTTAAACCAGTGTTGAAAATGTAGGTCCTTTATATCTGAGGGTTATGTCTTAATCCGCTATGTCACAACAGCCATGTAGAGTTTTATTTTTTTTTACAGTAGCACCTCTTGAAACGGAGATAATTATTTTTTTATGCAACCCTTGTGTTACTTTTCAAGGTATTCTGCTGCAGTCATGCAGTATGACCTGGGACAGCATTCAGGGGCAACACCATCATTCACGAAATACCTCAGTTGCTTGATTTTAACCAGCTATCCTAAAGGCAACTGTGGTATATTTGTTTATGTTACTGTATGAATTGTCAGTACAACACAGTGCTGTAACAAAAAGTTACTTTTACTACTTGCTGCTTTTAACCTGTTACCAAAAAATTCTTATTATTTCTTAATGAATGGAACATACAGGAGTTTAAGAAATGGACACTAAGCTTTAGCGTTTGTTCATTGTCCACAGTTTTTTGGCCAGGATGACTAGTAGAGTTCAATGTGTGCAGGACTGCAGTTCATCAGATGTACTGATGTGAACATTTATCTTTTTGTGGACAAGACTCGTGTGTAGTGTTAATTTCAACTTCTCTAGAAAAAGCAACCTCAGCCACCCTAAACAGTGACCTTCCCCAGCCCCACTTCAAACTCAGGTATTTAGTAGTTGATCTCTTAAAGCAAACTCAGAAGAATGTTTTTTCTTGACTTTGACATTTTAATTACCTCTCCTCCTAGTTGCCTGTTGCTGGGAGACTGGCATACTGTTATGATTGTCACAGTGAAAAATGTTTGTGATTTATGCTTGTTTTATCTTTTCAAGCGATGCAAACAAGTTAATGTGAAGTAGAGGAAATAGGTGGCTAGCAGGCAGTTTGGTTCTTCTTGTGTGGCTTCAAGTTTTMATATTACTTCATTTGGAAATTTTATACAAGAACAACTTGAATTTTGTACACATTTGGTTRTGTTTCGATTTTGTACACAATTATGTACGCATATTACTGAAAATAAAAAAGGTTGTTTGATTTGTTTCTGTTCAAGTTATGCCAGATAAATTGGTAGAGCCTATGATGTTGGCACTTCTCTGTTTAGTTCTCTGTTTCACCTGTCAGCTGGAACATCTGTGGACTTTTGAAAGACAAAATGTTACCTCGGAACTGATCTTCAGAAAGAATAAGTTACTAAAGCTAGATATGTTGATAGTTGGAATCGTGACTGGCTACAGATACTTGGAATTGTGACCCGGAGCCGGTGGGTGCTACATAGGCTGGAAGGCTGCAATGCCCAAAGGGCCTGTCCCCAACAAATGAGGTGTTGATGTAAAGAGTGAGTGCTGACCAGGACTGATCGTGTTAGAAAACAGTGTCTGCTTTTCCAGAAATTGTGCACTGCAGTAGCTTCCTACCAGTGGAGTTTTTTGAAACAAATCAAGGTATTTTATTTTATCTCGAGGATAAAATAAGGACTTCTGGGATTATTCTGTGGCATGCACTTAATATGTGAGTTATAATTGGTCAGAAAGTTTCTGCTGAAAGGGAAACTGTATTTGTGTGCAACAGCCTTTATGAAAATTGCCAGTTTTCCTCTAAAATGATAGTTCTATAGTGGAAAACTTAATGGCTAAAAAATGGAAATATTTTTCTTTAGGAGGGAACGTTGCTACAATGTATTGCGGTTGGGTTAATTTGGGTGTCTTCTGTCTATGTTCTTCATATTCAACACGTTCTCATGGTTCTCGGCCAAGAGCTCTCATCATCCATTACTACTTCTCTGTGGTACCTGTAATTTGAGTTTTATGAACTGTGTCCTCTTTTTAAATTTTTTACTTTTGTTTTTCTAAGTTTGCCTGGGATTGCTGGCTATCTGACAGCTCTGTCCGAGTTTTTGTGCAGGGCTGATTTTGAGGCCTGCAAGTCATAGATATAACAGCATAGGTACCAATTTTGCTTATAGTATTGCATTATAAATCTGGTGCATCTGGGTATGTCTGAGTTTGTTACCTGTGTGCTGTATGGTACCTGTATTTTCATTTCTGCCAGGGAGACAACAGAAGTGGTAAAGGAGGGAGACATTTTTGTTGCATGGGGGTACAAACCCAATTTAGAGGTGAGAATGGAAGCCCCTGGTGTCCCATACATCATCATGACATTATTTCCCATCTGAACAAATTTTAGCTTTTGCCTGAAATGTTCTAATTGAATTTACTTTTGGACAGAAGTATTTAAGGGAAATGTAGACAAAATACCTTTTTTGAGTAATGCAGTGCAAAGCTTATAAAGGATGCTCTTCTGTAGTCTTCAGGGCAGATACAAAATTATTTGTGCCTGCTTTCTGCTATTGTTGTTTATCTAGTTCAAGAGGGTTTTTTGTTTTGTTTTTCTGAATGTTTCAGACCAACCTTTAAACATGCTTCCTGTTGTGTTTTCCAGCAGGCTGAACATGGAAAAAAGGTTCAAAAGTGCACCCTTTATTAATAATTACAAATGCGTGCTGTACAGTGAATGTGTATTGTTTTCTGTCAAGGAAATCTTAGAAGCCTTGAAGTGGAGAGACCAAGTAGATAAACAAGGAGGAAGGCAGTTGCCAATAGGAGATATATCTAAGGAATAAACATTTTTGGGAGCTTGTTGACTTAAGGTCAAAATTTACAAAACCAGCACTTTAATAGTGGACCCAATCAATAAGTATTGAATTAAATGTCTTCAGCTCCTGTTCCCAAGTTGGGTATACCTGCTGGGTGAATCTCACTGCTGGGGGTTCACAGCTCTCAACCACCTGTAGAATTAAATAAGCCGGATCTTCCTCACTGTCCACTGCCAGCTGGGAAGAGGCCTTCCTTTACACAGTTTACTTCACCCATTCCTGCCAATAAAGTGTTCCCCCAGAAATCCTGCAAAGAGGAGACTTGATTCCAGTCTGCTTCTCAAAAGCCTTCACGTCTTGCCAGATAATAAGCCTGTTGCCTGTCTGTGAAGGATGGCGCTCGGTGGTCCTGCAGTGTCTTGTTAGGGCGGAGGACTGAGAACCGCGCAAGGTTCACCTGGAGACTGGCAGTCCTTTGGGAAGGCGAGCAAGGCCTGATAGTGCTTACAGCTTACACACCTTTTGTTGGATCAGTTTATTGCATTCATGGGGCAGGAATAAAAGTCTAAGAGCAAAAGCACTCATTTGCTGGTATGAGCTTGCTCTTTGCAGGGGGAGTTTGGTGGTACAGTCGTGGCAGCAAATCCTCCTTAGTGCAGACAGTTCTTCAGTGGAGGGGGAAAAGGACAACTGAAGCTTCTCACTCCCTACTTTCTTCAGAAGTCTTGATAAAGTCTTCTGATAAGCTTTGTAAATGTGACTGATTCACGTTTATACCAGTTTACTTTTCCTGAGGCAACTAAGGCAGTGACTTGTGCAGGTTTTGAGTGTACCTCAAAGCTTTTCCTTTAAACTGTGTTTATATCTGATACACACATACTGTATGTGTGTCTGTGTATGTATATACAGATGTGTGTGTGTATATATATAAAAATAGTTTTTTAAACAAAGTCACCTTGAACAATACTGTCATATGCTGGGGTGTCTCCAAAGCACCTACTTCAAGACTTGAAGTAGAATAGGAATGGCTGACAGGATCCAGAAAGGCTGTACTTCTGGATTTCTCCCTTCCTAGGTCCCTTTCTGGTCGCTGTGGTGGTGTGACACACACAACGTACGGGCATCTGCAGATGCACCCTGTTCTGGAGAGCTGGGTGCCCGGCTCTCGCGCTGAGCTCTCTTGTGGGGCTGGGGAAAACCTGCCGAGGCTCGGTGACCCCCGGCTGGAGTGGGTCCGTGAGTTCCCTGAGCAGCGCTCTTGTGAGGAGCACGGTCTTTGTGTTTCCAGTGGGAAGCTGGCTCCAGCCTGTTTACGTATTTTAGCTTACACGACATGTGGCTAAAAACAGATAACCCACGAAAACAGCATCCTAATTGCTAGGCTGCAGCTATTTTGTTTGGTCTCCTTTTGGCCCCATAAATCTCACATTCTTGACAACAGTCCCACTCCGACAGGAAATGCGCTGACTCAGGGGCCCTCCTGGGAGATGGGCAGTAGCATAACCTTGGGCTGGGGAAGGGCTGGGGCATGGGCTGTTGACTTCCTAGAGATGGATACTAACTGGAAGACTATGGTTAACAACATGGGAACTGCCACCTCCTTCTCTAGCAGCCCTGTTGTACAGAATAACTGAGCAGCCAGGGGCTCACCTTCAGGAGATAATGATGAGCTCAGAGCCTCAGTGGAAGTGCTGGTGTATGGGCAGTGTCTGGCACAAGTACTTCACCTTAAATAATGCTGCTTCCCTTCAAAATGACTTTATGGTGTGGATTTATTACATGATAAAACTGATGGTACTTGGTAAATCAAGGTGCATAATGCTGGGGCTATTTCTTAATCTGAGTAACTGTTTGTCACTGAACTTTGGATTATAAACCAGCTTGCAAAATTCTGTTCCCAGTTAGAGTGGTTTTCTTTAAGATACACTATGTCAGTAATTCCACTTTGCCATGTCACTGAGTCACTGCTGTGCAACCACACCACATTAACAGGAAGCACAGAAGTTTCAGTTCACCTGATCTGACTATTCGCGAGACATAGTTGGATATATGTAGGTCACTATATAAAGTGACAGAGTCTCATAGTACATGTGTGATTTTACACTCTGAATTAAAAAAACTAGCCATCTGGTGGAAGGGTTAATAGTGGTGCCTTTGGTGGCATGAGGCTGCGTGCACTGAGATGGTCCGAGTTATCTTTTCTCCTGTCTGTGTGAGCTAAGTGATGGCTCTTATTGGCAAGTCTTACTAAAACTTTTGTTTATGCTTTACTGATGTTGGCAGCAGTTGCCTGCAGAGGCAGGACCGCTGCACTAACATTTATTGCGCTTCCATTGACACTGGGGTTTTTTGTCTGTTTGTTTTCATATTAATCACTGAATCCTCCTGGACTGCAATAAAAGTTACCACATCAGTGGTTCTGGAGTAGCAGTCGTAATGTGAGTAGTATTTGTATAATGTCTCAACGTGTCTCTGGGTCGCTTTCTCTTGGAGCTCCACTGCAGCAGTATTTCTGAGGAGAGAATATAGTTGTTTAAGCCAAGGGGKTTTTTTTTGTCCCAGAATGTAACTTAAAATTGAGACCACAATGAACTATTAGTTCCCTTCCACGTAGATTTTTTTATGGTAAGAAATACCAATTTTATGCAGTTTATTATATAGCATCTTACACTTAGGAGACCCAGAAATTATGTAACACAACCAAGTGAAGGTCAGAAACAAAGATGTTTGATGAAATATCAGATATATAAGCAAAAGTGTTATTGTCAGAGGAAATGTGTTACTGACTGTGTAACAAAAGTGTTACTGTCAGGGGAGGTGGGTGAATAGCACGTCCTCTGCAAAAAGTCTGAGTCAGCAGTGTCTGTACTGAGATCTGACACAAGAATCTTTTCCAAAGTCACGTAACACTCCCAGGCTAAGCGATTTTAATAATACTACTGCTTCTCCTTTTGAAAGATTCACAGTGTTTTACACAACATCAAAACTTTCATAAAAAGAAGCAAAAATATAACCATCAAATGCTATATGTCCTCTCCCAGTATCGATACAATTTCCTCCATAGAAAATTAATGCCTTCTGCCATTCCTAATGGTCACGCCCAGAAGACACTTGCCTCTGTGCTAGGATTTTTCCATAATGAATGGCAGAATTACAGAAAAGCTTGTTTTCAAGTTTTACAAAGAATCAACTTTAATTACTGATGTTTTCATTGCTGGGCAGGGAGCTGACTAAAATAAGGCCCCGCTGGAGCTTGAGCTGAAACATGTTTTAAGTCTGCTTTAATCTTTTCAAGCTTGAAAGTCTAGGCAAAAGCAGAGAAGAACTGAGATAAAACACATTGAACTAGCTCACAAATGAGCTGGAACAACGTGAAGGGGATGAGTGTGACCTGAAAGCTGAGGATGCCTGTTCGGTTTTAGGCACTATGTGACCTGTGGTCCATTCGTACAGATGTTTAAGGGGGGAGAATTTCATCGCCAGGTAAAAGACCCAAGAGGACGATACGCAGGCTCGTTCTTCCACATGCCTGCTCTTGACAATGTTTCTAGCCCAGTGTCTAATCCTGAAAGTGTTTCTAATAATGCAATATAATCCTAACTGAGTGAAAATGTATTAAAGCTCAAGAAAATTCCTGCATGCCAGCGTGCTGGTGATGGCACACAACGGATGAACATCAAAGTACAGTACAGTATTGGTTATTCACCTGTGGCCTCATTCAAAGTAAAAAGGAAGTGTCTGTGGCTTTTGAGGCAGATGTGATGTAGAGTTCCAGTCCTCCTCAAAAAATCCTCTGTCTTCAATATGGGTCAAGAAGTCATTGTCGAGAATATTCAACCGCTATGGTTTCTTAACGAATTAGGGAAACTCCATGTAATTACACTTTAAAAGTTTATCGGTGAGGTCAGTGATAGGATAGAGGTTTAACTCTTGGAACGGCACTGGGGAGAAAATATGATTTGTGAACAATTTCAGAATTTTAAAAAATTAATTATACATAAAAACCAATGCAGAGGGTATGTTATAGAAGTTTGGAAGTCTTTGGTAGTTTGTAATTAAAATAAAAGCATAGTAGGTATGTTTTCTTGGAAGAATTTTGCATTTTAAACAGTGCTATTAGCCTCAAATATTAAAAATAACATTAAACCTACAAAAAGTCATAAAATTAAAAAGGAAAATTACTTTTTTCCCCCTCACTCTTCTCCTCCCCACCCCCTGCCCTGAGCTTGGAGAGGTCTTTTTTGGGGGTTTGTTTTTGTTTATTTGTTTGGGGTTTTTTCAGGTTTTTTTCTCCAAGAGAACATTGTTTTATAAATAAAATGTAATAAAATGTAATGCTGGACATGTATCTCCCATCCAGGGTGTGGTGAGCTAGTCGGAAGAGATGATAGCAGTGACTAGTCACATCCTTGCTCAATGCAATCTCGTAACAGGAATAGCAGACCCTGGGAAGGGGAGGCATATCTCCACTCCCAAAGAAATTCTCTTGACGTGTTACAGGGAATAACTGCAGCCGTGACTGTGGCTATACCATAACTCAGTGGTACATCCAGGACCAGCAGTCATCTGGTGGAAAGTGGTTGGGAAGAGGCCAGGAGTGGACGGATGAGCAGGGGAACCATACGGTCTGCTAAAATTAGCGTCCAGCAAGATTTTGAACATTCATTTTTGGGCTGGACCATACTCTAGCAAGCTAGAGGGATGGAAGGTAGGTTGTTATAACTCACAACTGCAAACAAAAGGTTAAAAAATGTGAAAGCTTTAGGAATGTCATAAAAAGGGAATTTGTGAAATATGAATTAACAAACTTACTTACAATGGGGATTTCAGCATTTCAGTGTCATATCAGAGGCAAGGAGGTAAACTAAACAAAACAAATGAAATCAGGCTTTTTTAAAGCATCAGGAGGACATCATGGTACAGCCAAAAAGTAGTATGACTGAGAGAGGTGGCTAACAGCATAGATGGGAGAAAGAAAGCCTTATCAAGTCTAATTTAACGTTTTCTATGAAAATACATATGTCCCAGTGTAGGGTTTCTAATACTAGAGAAGACGGAGAGAAGAGATCCTGTGATCAATGCATAAAAGAGGGCAGAAGAAAGATTCAGCATCTAATTCCTCATGCCTCTGCCCGATGTTTAAATATCCATCAGGAGGTGTGGGAAGCTTGGGACCAGGTGGGTTCAGTTTGAACGGAGGCGAGTGGCACAGCACCTGCTTACTCAGGTCACAAACCCTTTCCATGAAATTGGAGCCACAAGAAGAGGTCAGGCAAGCTGGATCCGTGTCTGACAAAAGTAAGTGACCAAAGGGTTGTAGAGGTGGGATCCAGAAGGGTGGGAGGACAGGGGATCTGGACCAGGAGGGGGCCTGCTTTCCCCCCTCAGGGAGGGTCCGAATGCCCATTCACAGCTTTTGTTCTGGGGTTGGGACTTCTGCTGCATGAGCTGGTGGAGAAGTGTGAGAAACCTCAGTTAGAAGCAGACTTTGGTTATCAGACTGTGTTTAACACCTGGAGAGGAGTTCGTGGGATTGCACTTCAGGGGAAGCCAATCCTTTAAAACAGCCTCTCTGTCTGGATTTCTCCCAGTTTGGTCTTTAATGTCTGTCTTTTGACTAAGTATAACTCAGCCTCCCATCTTCTCATTGACCTGCTCCCCCACTGGGCCTATTAGCCTGGCAAATGAAAAATTTATGGAGAAGCATTTATAAACATGTTCTTGAATAGCTTTGTGGTACATTTGGCATGTGAACTAGGTTGTCGGTATCCTGGGTCCAGACTTGCTTTCTGCTGCCCACTGCAGTCAGGATGCTGTTGGAGGTTGGGCATGGGAATGGGTGGGATACCCTGAGAGGGACACAGAAAGAGATGTGGTGATGATGGCTCCAGGGCGAGGGGGTGCAGCTTCAAGGGTACAGAGCTGATGTGGCAGGTATCTGAGGGCAACTGAGGCAGGACTGAGGCATGGAGAGATGAATTCGTGTTGTGGATGCATCTGGGGAGGGTAAAGTATAAACCTGTGCAGCATTGCCTTTGCATTAGCAGAACAGGGTCAGGAACATGGAAATCACCTTGATAAGTAAGTGCATGACCACAGCTCTGGTCATAACCCCCAGTTACAGCCTGCAATATGGATAATTTTTTGGAAAGTGGGAATTTGGAGATCAGGGATGTGATAAATGCAGTGTTGGTCCTCCCCAGTTTCTAATGTCTCAGAAAGGATTGCACAGTGATGGGCAGATGGCTGATGACTCCATTTGGGAAAGGGTATCTGCAGGGTAGCAACTGTAGGTGGTCAGTGCTTTGGGTCTGGTGCAGTCTCTGACCACTTGAGTATACCAGTCAGCACTAGCGGAGCACCAGTCTTTTACCACAGAAGATGAACAAAAATTAATGTAAGTTACATTATATGCCATCAAATTGCCAATCCAATTAGTGTGTTACAATCAGGACACAAGGCACAAACCCATAAAGTTCTCAATTATTTTTATGCAAAAACAATTCAGGAGTCCCACCCTGGTAAAAGCCCCTGCTTTGCCCTGCATTAAAATTTGGTTTGTTTTATAAGAAACTAAAGATTACAATGGTCTTGAAGGTGTATTTGTGGGTTTTGTAGTGGTTAGGTAGTTCTCAGAAGAGGATATTGGAAAGTAAGAGACTTGCTGATGTCATTTTTAACTCACCACCAGCACCCAAAAAAAAAAAAGCTGAGAGACATGTTGCTGGCCCTATATAAGGTGCAGCTCACCTCCTGCATAGCACATCAAGAATCACAGCAAAGGTAAGGCTTGCAGCCTTTGTGCCTCTCTCACTTTGCCTTGCCCACTCTCCCTGATGCTAACACTACTCTCTCTCATCAGTGCTGAGTGCTGTGGCTGCAACCTGCTGGGACAGACGACTTTGGACCGTGACCCATGGCCTCCCTGCAGACCTTGACCAAGAGCTTCTCAGAATGGGTTGTCTTCTGCTGCTGTTGCTGTCTCCCTCTTCTTCTCACCAGCCCTGTGCCTCCGAAAGGGGCAGGATTGGCTTCTACTGCCCATCATGCCTGCAGGCTCAGGAAGATCAACTTCCAGCAGCCCTACATCAGGAATCGCACCTACACCTTGGCTAAAATGGTACAGTAACCCATGTGTCCTTCATGGCAGGATCTGAGGACCTCCTCCTCTGCCAGTGCCCTGGCTTCTCGCCTTCAGCATTCCTCTCTCTTTCACATGCTTTTCTCCAGAAAAAACATGCATTTGCAGTAAGGCAGAGCTTGGGCATGTGGAGTGGGTCTGTTGCCCGCTGGTTCTGTACCCGGGGTAAGCTGCTGCCTCTCCTCCTCCTGCTCCCCACAGGAAAGGCAGCCCCTGGCACAGCACAGCTCCTTCTCTCGGGTGGCTGCTACTAGACTGGGACAATTATGAAACACAAGCSTAAATTTCTCTGTTTGCCCAGTCCATTTGGAGCTGGGCCTGCCTGTGACTCCAGCCATGGCCAGGCAGCTCCTCAGGCATCTTACAGTGCTCTGCTTGGGCAGGTTTCTTGGTTCCTCTTACCATGGGTGGATCCCCCTCGTGTACACCATCGAGTGCTGCAGCACCTCCCAGCAATGCTGTGGGCTGCCGTGAGGTCGGCCACCTGCGGCATCTGGTTTAGTCATCATAACCACTATGACATCTGACATCTAAGAGGGGGGGCAGGAATTCAGACTTCTGCTTATTTATTTTCCAGTGATACTGACCTTGAATCTCGCCCAATTAAGGGGAGAAACAGACACCATGTCCAAGCTTATCTACCTGTAACAGGCTGTCTATGGTGTCCATTCCCTCATTTCACCTGCACTATTACTGATGAAAACCTTAGGGTTTATTATTAATTTTTAGGTAAGGTTCCCATCCCCACCTGACATTTCCTTTTTTCCCTCTCAGGCCAGGGTCTCGGACCAGGACACAGACAACAGGCTCATTGGGCAGCAGCTCTATCTTAATGTCAAGGTAAGTCTTACACCAGGAGGCTGCTTTTTGCATCCTTCTGCAGCACTTGTTGCTCTCTTGCCCTGATTTAACGTGACCCCTTACTTGCACACATAGGAAAACAACCGCTGCTACATGATGAAGAGAATTGTGGAGATAGTCGTGGAAGATGTCCTCCTCACCGAGGCCAAGGACCAGTACCCATACGTTGAGGAGGTGGCACAGTTCTTGGCATCCCTGACCTCAGAGCTGAGCAGATGTGTGAGTAGCATTGGGTTTCTTTCCCTTCTTGTGATTCTTGTCGCTGCTCCTGTATCTCAGAATGCTCCAAACAGCAGCAAAAGGCCGTGATATGAGAGGAAACCTCAGATCAAAAATATCAAACTCAAGGTTGATAGAAAGGTGTGAAAAAGGAAAAAAAAAACCACCTTGTTGCATGCAGCTGCCAATGTTATGTCTGGATGTTTTCTTTTTTTAGAAATTCTCAGGACACAGAGAACACATTGAAAAGAACCTGGAAGAAATGAAGAGCAAAATGAAACAGGTACATTTTTTCCCAACATTTAAAAAGAGCAGTTCCAGACCCCAGTCATTGAGTTGGATTAAGGCTGACCTAATTATGAAACAAACTCTGGAGATTATTTAGAAGGTGAAGCCGGCAGGGGCATTAAAGAGAGGATTAGTGATGTTTCCACTTCCAACCCTCCTTCACTTGTCCTGTTAACTCTCTGCATGTGTTGTGGTAATTTAAAATTGTCCTTCAGAAATCAGGTTGCAGGTACTGTACATGCTAGACTGGATTTGCATGAGCTAGTTTATATTTTGTGGTATAATGACTCTAACAGAACTACTTGAGAGAATACGAAGAGTAAATTCTCGATTCAGTTTCTATGACAAGCCTAAGTTCAATTTTCTGAGAAATAACGAGGTGCTAAAAATTGCATTCTGCTCTTTTCTAGTTGGGAGAGAATGGAAAGACTAAAGCCATTGGAGAACTGGATTTACTGTTTGACTACATAGAAAATGCCTGTACTGATGTCCCAAAGAAGGGAGGGAACAAGAAGAAAAACTGAAAGAATTTCACATCAGGCTTGAGGAGATGTCTCTGAAAAACTCTTGCTATAACTCAAATTGATTAACTATTGCGGACTCCCTCCCCTCCCTAGATGCAGTATATTTTTTCACCTGTGCCAAAAATAGCAAACTTGGTGGGCACAGACAGGAAGCATATTGCTGCCCTCTTTAAAAATGAAAACTCCAAGACAGTGTTTGTAGCTCCATTTCAACACAGGGCTTTAATTATTTTCAAAGGCACGCTCCTGTCCTCCTCATCTCTACTGGAATGAGGCAACTGCTTCTGTATTTTATAGGCTGCGATTTGACACCTGTGAATCAGCTTTGGTCAAGGTAGGCAGTAATACATAGCCAGGAGGTTTTGAACCTTTTACTTGGAAATCTCTCTTGCATATGTTGCCCCCTTCTGACCTTTACCTGAAAAGTTGGTATTTCAGACTAATTCAGAAATTATTTTTGTCATTCATATTTAATGGTAACTTATTTTAAAGTAATTATTATACAGTACTTTTATTTATATAGACTAATTGAAAAATATCCAATGAAATGTATTTATGAAGCTGTACTGGAGGCTTTTAAACAAACTATGAAATTAAAACTGCTGTGTGATATTTATATGCAAATGGATTGTTTTATAAATGCTTACTCTTTAATTTATTATAATAAATATTTTGGTCCTCAAATACTGCCATTTACAGAGCTTTTCTCTTTTACTCAAACRTAAGGGAGATGACACATATTGTGCCTGTGGGGCCGCTGGGCCMGTGGCTGTATTCTTGTACCCAGAAAGGATGCAAGCTTGGTCTGGGGACATGCTTCTTCACCATAAGGCTCAAATTTCAACTTATCACAGGCCAGAGCTTAGCAGGGAGTGTGCACGTCAGCCTTTCTTGTGGGGGTGGTGGGAAAAATAGCATCATTCCTGAGAGGCATTGGTTTGGTTCATTGATTCTGCCCCAGTATGCCCATAGACAAGATCCTGCCTTGAATAGCTGCTGGTGAAAAGTCCCAAACGGTCCCCCCTGGGTCAGACGAGATGGAGACAAGCAGTCGGGCAGCAGTTGTTAACCAAAAACTCAGAGCGGTGCGTTCTCACTGCCCCATAGGCATGCTGAGCACAAACATTCTGCAGCATAAGGGATTTGAGAGCACTTCAGAAGAAAAGTGCTTGGTGCCTACTCTCAATGCAAGCTCCCAGATAGAAAAAAATCAAAGTCACTGAAGAGCAGTTTAATCCATCATTATCAGGTCCTTCAGCAATGTCCCCTGGGCAAAGACAGAGGAGTTGCTCTGTTTCAGCCAGGGACATTGGTGGCTGGACCAAGGTTAAAGAGGTGAAAAGCATCCAAATAGTGAGAAAGCCAGAGGAAATATATAATAGTGGATTGTCAGCAACTGGTGAAGACTTCTTGAGCAAGGCTTTACCATTTCTTCATCAGGGCAACAGGCATCCTCTCCACATCTGAAAAAAAAAAAAAAGGTATGTCCTCAAATGAAAGACTTGGGGTGGCAGTGCAGGTGAGCAGGGTGAAGTTTTGCAAACACAGCATATCAGGGACATTCATATGAAAAAATTTTGCTAAAAGGTTATCTAGAAGACACCCCATGAATAGATACAGTAACACAGGAAAAATATTGGCAGGAAATCTACCTTGATCTACCTTGGTAGCTTCATCAATTAAATTCAAAGAGAAATTAAAGTTACTCCAAAAATAGTTAGTCTCAACATGTCTTACATCAGCTGTTGAAGTTAGTCGGCATTGAAGTGGGATTAAACTATCCCATGTTGCTCCTGAACCAGAGCGATTTCGAGATAAAAGCATCCATCCATACCTGATTTGGACAAGGTTTATGTGAACTGAAATTGAAACACCTTCTTGTAGGAACTCACATTCTAGACTGGCATACAATCCATCTGGGTGATGGATGCCTGTTACCTGTCAAACTAGATGCAATCAACATGGTTTACTTTGCTCCACACTCTCATTTGTATCTCACAACATATGAATTACATGTCTGTTCACAGTCACGGCAGAAGCGATCCAACAGTGACTGCCAGCCAGGATTTGGTACTGCATTACAGTGTTAGGGGTTTAACCTTTTGCTGTATTCAGTAGGATATTTATTTTCTTTCTTGTGGGATAAGCAATGATGTCAAGAGCTGTTGGCCAACATCGTTTCTCTTATCACTCGAACTTGCGACAGCTGACAGCAAAGGGAGAGAAGGTAATCATTAAATGGGGAGTTCATCTCACTGACCTTTGACAGACACAGCCTATCCCCAAGCTACATGAGGCTCCCTTTATAGTCGATGAAGGGTAATAGGAATTATCCAGGTGCCACTCATCTCATCTACATTAGAGGTTTATAAAGATTGTGCCTTTGGACAGAATAACATAACTTTGCCCTAAAAATACTTGTTTTCTTCCTTGATTATAAATAGAGACTAGACCATGAACCACACATGCTGTTCCTCATTGATATCATCTCTTCGCAAATGGATAATCAACTTATTTCCTTCTTCTACTTCCTTTAGGACTCTTCCACATTGTCTTTGTTGTGCTGCCCTACCCAGAAATGTCAAATCAATCTCTCAAGCTTTCCACACTGGCGCTAAACCCAGATGAAAACCCATTTGTCCACAAAAGTGTAAAACGAAGTCAACTGTTTATTAAATTCTCCAACCCTGAAAACCACTGGCTGGAAGATTCTACCATGGAAACCTTATGAGCTGGAGCCCTGGAAATGCCACACAGCAAATTTTGCAGAATTTCCTTTACAGGTTTTCTTGCAGGGCATGTGTGACTTGTGGGTGTGTGAAGGATGGCGGGTGATGGTCAGTTTTGAACAGACAAAGGAAGTAGAAGTCCAAGGTGTTTTCCCTCACAACCAGGGGAAATGTCTGGGACAAACAATTACTGACCAAAAGAAAATAAAGATGTAGTTTCAGTCAGGCAAGCTGGGTTTCAATTCAGCCAATAGTTGCAGCTCAAAAAAGGAAAATCATGCTGAAATGTTTCATTCTGACATTTTCTAAATAAAATATTCTAGTTTTATACTTCAAGATAGTGTTTTGGTTTAGAATTTTATGTACTTTTTCTTTCAAAGGTTGAAAAGAGATTTGAAAGCAAAACAAGCTGTTTCATTTTGAGCTGGACAAGTGCTTTCGGCTGACCCAAAATGAATTGATTTGGTTTAATTTTTCAGTTGGGTCACCAAAGAGAAACTCCGTTGTTTATGCAATTCTTATTTCCGTTGCCCTATTTTCCTTTCCTCCCCGCCTCCAAATCATGGACTATTTGTAATTCCAAGAGGTCCTCGACCTAGCATTGTTAGGGGAGGCACCTGCTCCACATTCTTCGTTGAGGACACCTCCACTGTAGAGGCTGGAGGACCTCTTCCCAAGCAAAAATTGACAGAGCCGCCTACTGCCAAATTTGTGTTGGCTCTTTCTCCCCTTTGCTTACATTAGGTGACCAGAACAGGCACTTCTTTTGCTACATAGATAATTATAAAACATTTAAACTACCTCTGAAACTTCATATTGTGAAGACAGAGGAACCCAAAGCATGAACAGAAATTTCCACATCCTGCTGAGTAAGTATTGGTGACAGTTTAAGAAACGTCTCTTAAATACATGGCATGGAGTGTTACTCAGTTATGAGATTTACATAGTCAGTGTCTGATGTACTCCTTAAGTGACCTAGAATAATAGAGGGTTGATATTTTCAGTTTGCTACTGGAAGTATATTCTAGACAATGCAAAGAGCTGAAGCTATCCTGATGGTAAACCAGCAGCATGTGATTATGTCAGTCTGTGCTTTAAAGCACAATTAGCTAAACAATTAGCTGCTTTGAAGAAGGTATGGACTGCATTGAACAACAGCAAATGCCTGATAAACTTTTCAATCACAGCCATCATCAGTACCCAATGGATGTTTGTAAGATCGGTGTAATCTGGAGCAGAACTGGTCTGCTAATGTGAAGCAGGCTTGGCAGAGACATTATAGTCAATCTCAGGCTTATGAATGATGCTGCCAGGAAGAAGGTAATGACCATGGAAAGTAGGAAAACCTACAATGCAGTTCTGTGGGACCCAGAGTATTTTTGGCAGTCCACTATCCAATGACATATTACATAAAATAACATATTTAGGATGGAAAGTAATGCAATCTCTCAAGGCATCCAGACCAGGATTCTATGCTATTCAGGAATTTGTTAGGAAGTCTTATTTGGGTGAGGTAAATTACAAAATACAAACTATGCTAAGGCTGACGGCATTTCTGGGGCTACACATGCTTAACACATATTCATTTGTAACACCTTTTTCTTGGTTAGCACGCAGCTGCAGACCTTATCAGATGAACTGTATGAATTTCACCACCAGCAAAAGTGTTAAACAACTATGTAAGTGAAGAGATATCTTCTGAAGTCTAGGAAATCACTCTCTCTGTTTAACCTTTAAATTCCAAATCCCTGGCCAAATTCAGAGATAGCAATTGCTATAATTTAATCTGGAATACACTGATGAATGGTTTAGAAAAGAAGATATTCCTACATCTTTCCCTCTCTAAGGAGAAATAAGAAAAAAATTATTTTGAGAAGAACTGTCCATTTATCTTCAGCAAATTAACTCATGAGACCCAAATGTAAACATTTTTTGAGTATGAAGGATTAAGGTACAGCATTAAATATTTCCAAGATTTTTTCTTCTCTAGGATTAAACAAAGAGAAAGCAAATCTTCTAAACTAAAAACATTTTCTGTTTTGCTCAAGGCAACGTGAATTGAAAAATTCTGAAAAAACAGAGTGAAAAATGTGTCTTTGACTAGGTGACTTGAAACTGTGGTATGGTTGTTTCTGCAAGAACCAGTAAGGTTCTTCAATGGAAATTGCAGCCCTAGTTTCAAATGACCGAATGCAAAATAATATTGTTTTCCAAAACCTGCAAAATTGCACTGATTTAAAGTTTATTTTGTCCTATAGTTTTCCAAAAGAGGGTCACTTCTGACTCTTACAGCACGTTTAAGGAGTGGTGATGATGTTCATTAAACTGTGAAAGGAATGGGGCAATGTATCTGTGGTAAAGTCTAAAAGCTATGCAGTCGTGAAGATTGACTTTCTGATTCGTACTTTGCATTAGGCCTTGACATGTAAGGGCTCCCCAGTGGATTAGCTCATCATGTATCTGGTCCTGCTCCACAGAAGATAGAAAGAAAACTCCTATTCATTTCAAAGTGTGTAAGATCAGGCTCATAGTTCATACATGTATCAAGTTAATTATATTGCAAAGGAAAGATGAAAGATTTCAACACAGATGTTATGATGGAAGTGATGAATTGCACTGCTCTGATGAAAGGCTTGTTCCAGAAAGTCCCATGTATGGACACTTATTTGGGAAGCAGAGGTTCCAAAACAAAGATTAGACACTGCTTGTCATTGCAGTGACCTTTTTTTTTGTTGGTCTAAAACTATCCAGGCTTTGTCTTAGGTTAATACTTCTTATCAAATATGTCTCTAAAATTTCTGGTTTGACCAACCTTTCTCCTTCAGTGGATATCCTTTATAATGTGACTCCTGCCAGTCTTGAATAACAGAAGAAAATTGAGATTCTCTCTCTTTTTTTCATATTTTATCCCAAAAAATAGATAACTGAAATTTTAAGTAGATAATCCCAGATCTAGGGATTACCAACTCTGATGCTCATTTTTACTCTGGTAACTCAAAAACGGAGAATATTTGTTTGTCAAGCACAGCATTTGGCAAACAATATGATTATTCTGTAGGCATTAACTTGTCAACTTCAACACAGTGATCATTGCTGTTGCATGTAACAGAGGTTTCATTAAGTTTAGAAAAGCATCTTGGTTTGACGGGACCCATGTGTTTCTCAGAAAATGCAAGACAGTTACTTGCACATGAAATATCTGGTTTAACCTGACATGTGAGGGAGCTGCTCAACCTTGGCATCGTGCTCTCATTTTTAATATGTCAATGATTCAGTTGTTACGTGAAAAGGCCTCCTGGGCAGTGACTGGGAACACAAAACAAATCAGTGACCAAGATTCTGATCCTGCAAATTGGTAAAACACCACAAATTTTCCTCATTTTGATAATAGCCTTGTATGAGTCATTTGCCCTAGCTTGGTGCCAAAAAACTAGCTAGCAAATTCTGAGGTGCTGCCCACAGGTCCCTGCAGAGCCCGTCTCTAGCTCTGTCAGCAGCAAGGATGTCAGGCAAATGAGAGGAGGTGTCCTCTGAGGGCCTGGTCTCCTCCATCAGCCCCAGGTGATAAGCACAAACTCAGACATCCAACCTCCAGTGGTCTATGGTTGGGCATGAAAAATCCCAGGCGTGGACTTCAGGGTGTTAGGTTGCTCATGGGTCAAGCTACTGGCAGGAGAAATAACCAGAAACAAGCAGCTTTGTTTATGCCATTTTACTTTGGAAACCTTTTGGCAGTAAGARTGTAAATTTAGATTTCATTTTTCATTTCTTAACTGTTTTCCATTGGTACTTTTTACACTACTTGCTGTTATGAACTTCAGTTTATGTTGGTAACCCAGTGACATTGGAAATGAATAAATAATAATGAATGTGTTTTAGGTGAGACGAACATGTGAGGTTTCTCTGAAAATAGGAAGAAGGGAGCAACTCATCTTTTCTACACTTCTGAAAAGTAAAACAGAGAATTTCTTAGAGCTGCAGTATGAAGTTTTGGTTGGGAGGGTTAGGTTTATGCCGTAACCTCATTATCAGAACCGAGATAAGAGAGAGGTTGCAGATTGATAAATTATCTCCTGTTCTTTGCTGTGTGGTTACAGGAGTATATGATAAATAAAATGTGTGTTTTTCAGAAGTGACAGATTAGTAAAAATAAACCTCAGGATGTTCAGAGGTTTGGGCAAACATTTCAGACCTGGGATATTTTTCAGGACTTGCCTGCAAGTTTTGAAACAGGTTGGCTGAATATAAGGCAACAAATCTTCTGACTTCTATGGAACTGTTAAGCTGAATGAAGGGAAACCTGCTAGAAAARTGCTCCTTCCCATGGAAAGGAATCCTCATGTGGAAAAATTGGCTTTCAAATAATCTAATCTAAATCTGGAATTGCGAAGAAACATTTTGCAATCCCTGAAGAGCTTATTTGGTGTCTGGTACTGGGTCAAAATTCACTAAAGTTTGCCGTGAGACTGATAAAAGCTTCTTCCCAGATGGGTACAAGTACTGAAAGTTTTTATTAGAGATGGGAAAAAAGTCATTAAAACCAAGGCTGACATGTGATTTTCCCAGCCCATACAGGGGAATATAGATTTAACCTCTTTCTGCTGATGGTACAAATAAAAATAATCAGAAGAATGTTGGCAAAGGAATTTTTTTCCCTTCTTTTTTGTAGCAAATGTTATCTCTGAAGCTTTGATTAAGACTGGAAGCCTTTTTCCATTGGATTTTTTTTTTTTTCCTGCTGGTAGAAAATGGGTGTTGTGGACAAATTAATGTTTTTGCTGCTTTTCTACATAAGCATTGATTTTCTCCTGGAAACTCAAAAATTGGAAAGCCCAATACTGATATTAAATTGTAAAAAAAAAAAAAAGTTTTAATTGGTTGTTCACTGGAAATTATGGGTCTATATTTTAAAAAATGAAAAGTAGCTATTTTCATATGGAGAACATCAACAACTTTCTAATTAGTTTGACTTCACTCCTACAAGCATATTAGATGATTTAAACTTCTGTCACAGTTACAAAATTAACCATATGTATGGGAGATTGTAAAGTCAATGCTCAGGTCTCTAACTGTCATTTTGCACATAAGGATTCCCTAAAAACTTCACTAAATCTGCAAATATTAAGAGATAGAATATTTCTGCTTTGTTTAAGAAGCTCTTAAAGAAAGTGCTTGTTAAAACATCTCTTCCATAATTTAAGATACTGTGCACGTTTTTACGCATTGTGCTACAGACTAAGTAAAGAGTAAAGCCTAAAAATAGGCTAAAGAGTGAAACTTCAGACAAGTAAGCTATCAAAAGTTAGGTATAACCAGTRTTTTACTTTTTCCTAAGTTTCTAAAATAAATTACAAATAATGTAGGAAATGTGAACTTCATTGTTATCTCTTTGGTTTCTAGATCTAACCACTATCATAATTAATATTTGCTGAATTAGATTTAATGACATTAATTGCAATAAGCAAGGCTATCTTTTACATGGTAACACAAAGTTTCCCCATCGTTTTAATCGGAAAAAGCCCTCAAAATTTCCCTGATCTGACATGAAAATCTCAATGTATATTTTGACACGTGGCGTCTGTTCTTTCTCTCTAAGTGCTACTTATATTTTATGATGTTTTATTTTTGTATAACTTTTAGGAGTCTTTACAATACAATCTCTTTTTTATAAATACTGCCATCAAGAAACCCCGATTTTACTACACCCTCAGGTACTTCTCTAGTGCTCATTTATGTGGCCTGTGCCACAGGATTTCACATGCTTTGGAAAATGAGCCTCTCATGAGTAATTTATTATTCAGCTCCTGTATCTTCTCTAGCAAAAAAGTGCCAGACGTGATCATATCTGATAAGTAAATTTTCCACAAAAAATGCCCCTACTGATGAGATTCATTGTAAGCACTACTTCACAAAGAAGGCAGATACACAGTGGGAAGCGGAGAAGTCCGGAGACATGAAGGGGTTGTTGAACGAAAGCTGGGGAGATGGCACCATGGCAGCAATCTCTGACTGAAGGTCACAGACTTCTCAGGGCTTGAGGACTACTTCCAAGGGAAATGTAACTGAGGGAAGCACCTTCATTACCGATAGGTTTAAGTTCGCCGGAGAGAGAATGACACCTCCAAAGGAAAAATGCTCTGGAACATCATCTTGTTGCCTACTGCGCTGTTGCTTCCCTTGCGTTTATTCTCTGATGCTACCATTGGAGAATCAAGGTCGCAGCCATTCTTTGGCAGTCAGTCCAACTACGGAAATATACTGCAAGCAAACATTTCCTACATGTTTTTTTATTTTTTTAAATGACAGACTATTCTTGCCAATAAAGATCAACTATAATGATTTTTCTTAATGTAATGTAGTTTGTTTTGCTGCCTGTCGTTAACCTGGCCATGCCAGCTGAAAGATTCAATGCCAGTATTGTTCACCAGCATCTGGTTAGGTTACTTATACCTCTGTATGTCCTAACTTATCACTGTAGTTTCTGAATATTGTCCAGAAATTCTATTTCATTACTATTTTAAATTACACTTCAAAATTTGTTTCTCACAGGACTTTACATTAGTGACACTGCCTCTGAGCAGTCTGCTCAATTCATGTCTTAAGTAATGTCCTTTTCCAACACCAAGATATCTTTCTGGGATGGAGGCTGTAGTTTCTGCAGCTTCACAATCTTCTAGCCCAGCTCCCAGCTGACGTTTCTCATAGACCCTGTATGGGCACCCTGTGTTGGCATTGCCAAGATGATCAGGGATGTCCTGGATTAAGAGAACAGAGGGGAAAAACCTTTAAAAATTAAATTTGAAAAGAGAAGCAAGCAAGAAGGGTAAAAAAAATCAGGGGGAGAGAGAAAACTGAAAAATGGTGCACAAAGGTAGAAGGAGAGAGAAGCTTTTCAGTATAAGAGTGGTGCCATGCAAACTGACCCACTTCTACCAGCCTAGCAGCTGTGGGCATCCTCCTCCCCCAGAACTGGGCCCAAGTTTCCATCTGGTTTGCTTTTTCCTTTCATAATTTTAGTACAACCTTTTTATAAAGCCATGATGAAATTACAGGAGAAAGCAGGTCACAGACTCTTGAACACTCTTCTATGTCGCAAGAGAAAATGAAGAGATTGGAATAGCCGCCTGCCTACGTGGGCAAGCTGAGCTGTCTGTTACTGCCGAGCACATCTGTACACTCTGCAGTAATACCGCTGCACAGGGATTTCCTAGCGTGAGTTTGGTGGTAGCAGACAAATGTTTTCTGAAGAGTTTGGGGACTGAATCACTGTCGTTATGTGAGATCACTTGACTGGTTGATGGGAAAGATGTGAATATGCTCGAACACTTTTTCATATCTCTTTCTTTCATAATCTCTTTTCTCAAATAGTAGTCTACCCATCATACTACAAGAAAGTGACAGGTAAAGGCCCTATGCATAAGGGTTTTATGTCAAATTCAGCTCCTTGTCTAGCCATGAAGTGATTACTGATTTTAATTACACAGCTGGAGACATTTGAAGATATTCAGGGAGTGCTGAGCATTCTTTCAAAATAGCTAATCGTTGGCCATAAAAATTACTACTGCTTTGAAAACTTAAACTCGTCTATTTTCTGTGCACAGCGAGAAAATATTAGTTTTAGTACCCTGGTGATTTCAAACTGGATCCTGAATATACTCTGTAATCTGTCTCTGAAAAGACTGAATGTGCTGAGACCTTTCTATCAGATGGCTGAAGTAAAACTAGCTTGACAGACAATTGTTGGCCATCTGTCACCAAACTGAAACACAGAACCGGGACAGTAACACAGGGAGATCCACCACTTGAATCAGTCTGTGCTGTTTCTGGAAGACTAGAGGAGATTAACAGCATGTTTTATAGCAATTCACATTTGAGGCTTGCTCAGAAGATGTTACTCATAAAGTGCAAAGAGATGCAAATGCCCAGAGGAAATGTAATTGGGTTTGGGTGCTTTTTTTTTTTTTTTTTGGTTTGTCTTCTTCATCTAGGTTTGAGTCTGATTTCTGCTTTACTTAATGCCTTAAAATTTTTATGAAGTTTGTCTAAGGTATAGAGTGAAAAAACTCTGTGTGGCGGATATGTGGCCCTGGTGGTGGAGGGCCGCAGAGATAATTAAGGGACCGGAGCATCTTTCATCTGAGGAGAGGCAGCGAGAGTTGGGACTGTTCAGCCTGGAGAAGAGAAGGGTCAGGGAGATCTTATCAATGTGTATAAATATATGAGGGTGGGGAGTAAAGAATAGAGCCAGGCTCCTCTCAGTGATGCCCAGTGACAGGACAAGAAGCAATAGGCACAAATTAAAATGCATGAAACTCCATAAGAAACACAATAAGACAGTTTTTTACTGTGAGGGTGACCAAACATTGGCACAGGTTGCCCAGAGAGGTTGTGGAGTCCCATCTTTGGAAATATTCAAACCTGACTGGACACAATGCTGGGCAACTGGCTCTAGCTGGCCCTGCTTGAGCAGGAGGGTTGGACAAGATAACCTCCAGAGGTCCCCTCCAACCTTAACTTTTGTTGCTCCTCAACAAAGGCAGCTGAGGAGCACCCAGACCGGCACCATGTAGTGTGGGTGTGTCATGGGAACAAGTGTAGTGATTTCGTAGTTAGAGATGAGAAAGGCACCAAACTGATATCCAATCCTAGGCATCCAATGTTTTTAGCTTTCTTTACACTGTCCCAATTTCAGTTATGTAAGGTTTTTTCCTAACCAGAGCAGTGTATATACAGTATTTAAGCAGCAGCTACTCGTACCATCTGTTCGTGCTATTCTATTTGTTCCCCTGCCTTTTATGACTATTGAAGCTGATGGCAGTGAATCATCAGGTGCCYATGTGCTGAGTTTGCATGGGTAATTTAGGTACCTGTGCCTGAAGAATTGGTTCATAATTGTTCAGTAATTGTACAAAATCCATAGCAGCTCCAAAGGTTCCTATTATAATAATAGAAAGTTACAAGAAACAGTGTTTAAACATTGGTGGGTATTCTGTGCTTACCTAATTCTGTGCTTACAACCATGTTCAGAAAATTGCAGAATCAGTTTTGGATGCTAGGAGCTGCTCCACTCCAAACTTCTCTCTCCAATGGAGGCACTAGGGTATCTCAATTTTTTATGCCCTACAGTAGTACTGTCACCCTCAGTTTTTGGAAAATCACACTAGACTTCATTGTTACTCATCAAATCACATTTCTGAGCACAAATACTGCAGCTCTTCATGTAGACCTATTATTTTTCAGAAGACCAAAGTGAATTAAACAGGATAAGGGAATGAAAGAAATGGTAGAGAATAGTCAGACAGCATAACATTAGCAGCAGCTAAGCAAGTATGAGTAACATTTATAGGAAGTACACGACTAATTTAGTTCTAGTTATACTAACAGGAAAAAAAAAAAAACAGAAAATGTGAAAGGTGAGAAGATTCAGAAGTAAGAAACTAGATGAGGCTTTTTATGGATGGAGATCAGAAAGCCAATTAAGTTGCAAAACAACCAGTAGATATGATTGTTACCTTAAATAGACTAATGGAACTTTGCAGCAGTGGTAGATGCATCTGTTCATTCTACACAGATCAAGAGAATTTAATATTAATAATATCTACTGAACTCATACAGATCAAGGCAATTCCATGGTTCACAATAAGATGGTGAAGAAAGGATCTTCTCCAGGCTGGTGGTCTCATGCACTCATGTGGAGCATAGGTCACACACAGCCTTCTTTGAAACTTAGTCCCTAGTCAGGGTAAAACAGGCAAGATTTTATTCTCTTATAAGTTGGCTACTCTGTTAGTTTCTCTTATTCTTTTTTCTTAGTTATTTTCTTTCTCTTTCATTCTCGTGATCATAAACTTTACACATTTTGTATTAATGTAACATTTGAACTTCGCATGTGTTATCAGTATTGTATTGTTCCTTAAGTATTCATTGATACTGTACACCTAAAATTTTCCGTATAGAGAGAGCCCATTTCCTTTGGGGCAGGCTCCTTGAACTCCTGTGGTTCCCAGCCTAGGTCTAGAAGTCAACATGCTTGGTGGTGTGTTTCGTTGCTGTCCTCAGGCTGGCTCTGCATTTATCAGTTCCACTGCCCATACAAAGCTTTGCAGATCTTTTCTGTCTTCATTGCTAAAAGGGCTGGAGTCCCTGAATTTGTTACTTCCTCTGCTTCATGTAGCTTTAGAATACTGAATAATACCGGTTCTTTGGTATTCTATATTATTTGTACCATAATTACGTCTGAGTGCCAAAGTGGCACTAAAATCCAGTGTACGAATTGCTACACGAGACCTCAAAAGAAAATACCATCTTTGTTCTAACCAAGTCACTGATGAGAAAGTTAAAGAATATTGGCTATTCTCTGACTAGTAATTAAGTCAGCATATCAAAAAAGGTGGAAGTGTAACCGATTTTACAGGATTGGATATTAAATGGTACCTACCATCCTTCTATGACAGGAAAGATAGGAAAGCCCTATTTCCTTTTTTTTTCTAATTTTTTTTTTTTTTTTTTAAATATGGTCACCATGCATCTGCAGTCATCTGCATCCTTTTACACCACTCAGTTGAAAAGTTAGCCAATTCAGGAAGATGTTTGCTGATTCACATGTGGAGGTTTCTAGAGTCCAACGCAAGGGTGTCACTGCTACAGCCCTCTAAGCATGGTGATAGGAGCTCACAGAACAGATAAAATGAAACTTGTGGGCTCAAGGGTTTTCCAGCAACATCAGAAGTTTCAGAGATGTCGAAAATTATTGATTTTCTTGTGAAAAGCCATTACAAACTGGCTACATGACCCATTTATTCCTTTTAGAGGAAAACTGTTGATCAGGGAGTACCACACCGTGGGGAACCCAAGGCAGTTTTGCATTCTGACTCTACTCTTGCTATCGCCCAACATCCTCTTCTAGGAACAAACTAGCAGTAAGTGGCTAATCTGCTGTCCACATACCTTGCATGCTGAGGTTTGGTGCACCTCATCTGGCAAGCCTGACAGCATTTAGAGAGTTTAAGTACAGACCACACTTCAAATAAGCACTAAAATGCACATAGGGCTTCAGGTCTCCATCATCTCCACTTTCCAAAAGCCTAAGCTCTCCTCCCCTTGTTGGTCCTCTTTGTCCCTGGACCCCATCAGCACTGCAGTGCTGGTGAAGCTACTGGGATGTGTGGATGGTCCTGTGGTAAAATGCATTTCCCAGAGCTGTTACAGGTGGGATCCTCGAAGCTGGATGTGAGTCCAGCTTGGCCTGGAGACTGTGTGCATGTTTGTTTGTGTAAATGGCCAGTGGGATCAAGGCTGGGTGAGTTTATTATGAAGCTCGTCTCACCCTTCTTCCTCCCAAAGTCAGCTCACGCCCCTGCACGGGTGCGCTGGTGGTGCCGTAGAGGGGTATACAGCTCTGCCGCTGGCTCTGGCAACTCAAGGTCCCTTTGAGTGGTATCATCAGTTGTAGTTTAAATAATTTTCTCTGATCTGTTTAAGCCCTTCTGTGTTGCTCTTGAAACATTAAAGGAGTAAAAAACTGTCCTGGGTGAACATTTCAAAAGCTTGCTTTTGCTTCCAACAAAAATGATATCACTGCAGGCTGAAGTATTGCTATGATGCACCAAAACCTGCTTTCTCCCTCTTCCTGCATACACCTCAGCCAGCCCCCGGGATCTTGACATTTGACCTACATCCTTCCTTGGCTTAACAGCCTCACATTGCTGGTGACACTTCAGCATTTCCAAGTCTGTCCTTGGTGTGATGTTCCCTGCATGTCTGGAGTGGTACCTGAGAAACCCTCAGCATTTGGCTGTCTCAGAAACAGGCCCAATGTCTGTTTGAGCAACTCTGTAGAAAGAGTGACCATCTGACTCTACAGTTTTACTTTTACCACATGTGTGGTGGGTATGCTGGGACCTTGCACATTATTTCCCAGTGCCCGTGGCTCTTAGTGGGCTCATGAGGCAACTTGATAGCCAGGCATGCCCCGGTCCTTGAACAGAGCCCTCCCTGGAGCCCTCCCTTTCACACTAAACAGCCTGCTGCTTCTACCTGGGCAAATCCTGCGCCGGCAAAAGACTAATCACAGAGATTAAAATAGGCAGCAAACTCCTTTGCTACTAGCTGCTGTACCCCTGAAACAAAACACTTCTCAAAGACTGGACAGTGACATTTTAAAGGCAGTGCACTCCAACTTCCTTGTAGATAACTGATTTTCTAATGCTTCTCTGGGTAAATTAGCAAAGGTTTTTTTCTGTCTGGGCCATTACCTTTCAGAAAAGTGCTGCCATAAGGTTTTGTGGAAAAATAAAAAAAAAGTCACACATTTGGTATACTTTGTTATGAAACCAAACCAACCAGCCCAACTACTTTTTCCTCACTTGACCACCACTTAAATGAAAGAAGACTTCTCACATGAGAGGGAAGTTCTTCTTTCTTGGAAACCTTGACCCTGCTGCCAGTAAATATGGAGATATCATTTAGAAAAACGTCACAGATGATTGTGGTCAAATTTGTTGAAAGTGGAGCAAGATGTATAAAAAAGCACAGCAACAATACTGATCAGCCAGCACATGAGCAATAGGTTATCTACGTGAGCATCTCAGTGCAGAAGCTGCTTTGAGGGTTAACAAAATTAGGTTAACCTCTGTCATCTAACCAGTCTTGCTGTATCACATACGCTGCTGTGACTGTAGAGGCACGAAGATTTGGGAGCGAAGATGAAAGTATATTCTATTTTCAGATCTGGGCGTTTTTTAGTTCTGCTTTGTCTTTTCACTGTGGAAGGCAAAAAGTCACCTACAGGAAAGCATACCTGCCGAAAAGGACTCCTCTCCCAAGTGACAGAGAACCTGTATATCAAGGCAACTAGTTTAAAATCATCTGTTCCTGTAAGTTGATCCCACTAGTTGGAAAGTTTATTTTATTTATAGATGCTTCTTTACCAGCTTCTTTACTGAGTACCTGGAAACTTCAATAAGCTGAATGATCTCTACAGTCCTGAGAGACAGGGTAATGCCGCTACTCCTTTTGTAAAGATGGGAAAAAAGAAGATGCATAGAGAGGTGGGATGAGTTTGCCAAGGAGTTTGCCATGGAAGAAGTTTGTAGCTGGAACACAGATTTGCTGAGGAGTCATCCTACATCTGAATAAGATGATGATTATTATTATTGCTACTAAGTTTTGTACAAACCAGACTTAAAACTCTGTCTCCCTTCCTCTGCTTAGGTTAATTAATACTAGCACATTATATTTTACAGAAGGATCTCATCAAGAACACAAGACTGCTTAAAAAGACCACAAAAATGCTGTTTATGGTAAGATTTATCCTACTGGTTTTCCATTTTCTTACTTTGATTTTCCTTTGGTCAGTAGAGATAGGAATGTGTGATCAAAGGGAATGACAGCTGACACAAAAATCACTTGTGTTTAATTGAGAAGGACATTATATTTATGAAAGTCATACATTTAATGAAGTCCTCCGCTTAGAGGAAGAGTGTTATCTCTGCCCCATAGAAAAGGATTTTCCTCTGGGACACGAGGGGAGAGTTGAACATGGTACGGGGAGAAAGAGGTGGATTTGGAAAGCCTGGCTGGAGGCACTTCTCTCTAGGTGGTTGCAGTGGTGCTCTGGCAGGAGACCTGGGGTAAGGGTGTTTGCTGTGTTGGGGAGGAGCGTGCTTGTGGTAGCACGTGCTCCTCCTGTGAGCGCTTGGCTGCGTGCGATCCTCCCGAGCAATGATCCCAGGCACCATTCCATTCACATGAGGGCCAGGGCCACAGCCGCTGTCCCAACAGCTGAGACATCTTCTGCTGAGGGTGTGTGGTACCACGGATAGCCCAGGGATGCTGCAGAGCAGCCAGGACCCAAGGAGCTGCTTTGGGCTTTGACCTCTGCAGTGCACTGGAGGAGGGAGATTAGAGTTCCCCGGCCTGATTCAAGCATGGGAGTGAGACAATAAACTTGGGGTGCCTATCTGTAAGTGACTACAAGTGTGTGAGGTATTTTAGCTTCCTTAATGCAGAGTTCTAGTCAGCAGGGCTAACTGAGTTTATCCTTAAGTAGAGACCTACTGGCCTTTGAGCTCCCCTGGATCTCACTGATTACCTTGAGAGTGAAGACTCCTCGCTTGCCTATGGAACCTACACAAGGACACCTGCATTTAGGTGGCTTAATCTGCAGCTGCGTTACCCTCCTGATGGGAATTTCACACCTGATACTTGGTTCCATTGCCTAAAAATAGGCATATAGCCATTTGAAATACCTCTGGGTATCCAAGAGATCCCACAGGCCAGGCAGATATGACACAGGGTGTACAGCATGACTGGTCTCTTCTGGAGCAACAGTTGGGGATGGCCGGGATAGCCTACAGCATACCCTACAGTGGTGGAATAGGACAATGACACCCACAATGACTCCTACAATTTGGCCAAGATGGTCTGACTTAACTCCCCAATTTATCTTCCATTTGTTCTTTGTGTGTGAAATAGATTTGTTTCTGTCACTTCTGTTCATGATTGGTCTTACCATTACTCCTTTGGCTGCCAGCACAGCATTCTCCTGCCTTTTCTTCAGAAACCACAGGAGTACATCAAGCTGTTTAAAAAAAAAGGAAGCAATCCAGTGGGATACTAAAATTCATGAAACTTTTTATTGATTGTACGCTTTCTAAACATGCGTATTTTTACGAGGCTGAAGTTTTAGGCTGAAGTTGACTTGCGAGGTTTTAATTTGGCAACTCTTGTTTTTCAGACAAACTGCAGTGTTCGAGATCAGCTCCTCTCCTTCTACGTGGAAAATGTTTTCAGTCATCTTGGAGTAGGAAGTGACAAGCTGTACGTTATTACTGCCTTCCAGGTCCTGCAAGCGAATATGAAGGCCTGTGTGAGTATATTCCTGAGAGCCGAACTAACTTTGTCCAACTGAAAGGTTAGGGAAGGGCTCCATCACAGTTTTTCTGCAGATAGAGAGGGTGATTCAGAGTCATGGTGTGCCCCACATTACAGAGGACCCAACTTCCCGAGGGCTTCCCCACTGGGGCCGGGGAAGTTTAACACCGCTCATTTCCTCCCAGAGTGAGCTTGAAGGGAGCATGAAAGGTGGTGGAGATACCATGGAGACAAGCCACTTCCCTGCTGATGATGTCGCCTTGTGCTGCCCTCTCAGCACCAAAGCTGCAAGGAGACAGGGTAATCACAGGGAGAAATGTGGCTCCTCRAGTTTCCGCGGTGTAACACTGGTTATGCTTTCCTTCTTCAACAGCGTACCCACTGGACGTGTGTAATCTTTACTCACATGTCATCTCTGCTCCTCCATACTGAATTTTGAAAGAGCTGGTGGTGTCTCATGAGTAAGCAGGGATTGCAATTATGAAGCACATTGGAGCAGTTTCCATGTGTCAGCTATGCCCGCAGTTGAAGCAGGTTGTGAGGGGGTGATGCTGCCCACTGGTAAAATGATCCTAGGGTGGATCCTGGCATCCCAGGGAAGATGCACTTTTACCAACACCATGTCATCATCCCACCCTGTAAATAGCAACAGGACAGGAGTTAAAGCACACTTTTGCCTATGCAAATATGCATACTAACATACTATGATGCTAAGACGACACTGTCACTTGTGGGTCATTTCTCTTCTCGTCTTATTTTTAAGGGTAGGTGAATAACAACAGGGTGTGCCTTACAACTTTATGTCTTATGGCTACTTTTTTTTCCCTAAACCTGCAGTCCTCACAAATCACAGTGTCCCAAAAAGTGGAGTGTGACTTAGGGTGAAATATAGCCATGGATATCCACGTAAATATCTATAGTAATTTTAAAAAGTGAGGGCAGGATGAGAAGTCAATGAAATGTTAATGAATTAAAACTTTGTCTAATCTGAATTGTACGGTAACATGAAAGAAAAGGACATTGGTTCTACATGCACACAAATATTTGCAATGTAAAAATAAGCAGCTTCAGAGATCTCTTTGCAGTGCTATAGCTCAGAACACAAGTGGAATATTTGTATAATATAAAAAGATTCAAATCTCAATGGGAGAAAACTCCACCAGCTTTCAGGTTCTGCATTTAAAACCATGCTAGACAGTTGCAATTTACAGTCATTATTTACAGCATTCAACACACTGCTGTGATTATCTGTGTCTGTCAAAATTCCAGATATTGTATGCTATAATATACTTTACAGAGATTTCATTCTTGTCTGGAAAAGCAATTACACCCTATAGAAGTGCCAGTACACACTGAGGAGTTCAGGCTGTCAACTGTGACTGAATTCAGAATATCAGTTATTCTGAAATACCATCAGTGACTGGAGCTTGCTATATAACTTAGTAATACATTTGATTCTGTGCTGTATGGAGACAAAATGCTGCAGATTTCTCAAAGCTCCTTCATTCTTTTTCATAATTACTGCCAGCGTTTTACCCAACACAAGTCTAAACATAGTTATTTACATTTCTGGATCTTAAAAAATACTGGTAGGAGAGAAGAGGCTTCCTCTGGTAGTAGAAAAACTATAGCTCTTTGAGAAACAATGGCTTGTCATGATTTTCTAGGAGACATCTCATTTCTGGAAACTAATATTTTTTAAAGTATTTGTATTAATTCAAAGACAACAATGCAAAACCATGTGAAAGAATAATAGAAACTGTGAACACAATGAAAGTAATGGATCCTTTGCTAATACCAAGTTTGGGATTTCTCCACCATATTATTCCTCAATCAATTAGCAAACTCATTCATCCATCTACATGAGCTCTTTAATTTTTACTATCTAGTTGAGTTGTAAGATATTTATCAGAAGGGATTTCCACCATGGCAACATACTTATGTAATGAATTTGTTACCTTTCAAGGATAAAGTTCTTTATACAATTGAGGGAAACATTGGTGCCTTTATATACATACCCACCCTATATTCTTTTGTAAACTCAGGCTCTAATTCAGCCAGCTAGAGGCATGTATGCTATTTAAAAATCCTAACCATATTTGTCTCCAAACCACTTCCAAAGACTTTGTACTACATTATTATTACAATTCTCACCCTGCTAGTTCTTGGTTTTGTCCAAACAAGGAAACACTAATATTTTCCAATGATTTAGGAGCCCGAGTCCCATTTTTCAAAAACACATAGGTACTAAAATCTTTAAATCCCTTTTCTGCAGTGAAATCAGGCTCTTCCATTTAAAGTATGACTGCATGGTAAAGAGAACAGATATTTTTCCTTGGATACTGGGAGCATCCACCTGCAGCACCACTGGCCTCAGCAAAAGCCTGTTTAATTCTTCATGTGCCCTATTGAGTCGGCAACAGTGCCGAGAACAGTGTGAAGTTGCTTCTGAGGACGGAGTTATGTTCCTACATCAGTAGCAGATTATGGAAGCTTTTCCTTGCATTTGAGTGGAGCGCAGAAAGGCAATATATTCACCGCAGGATTTTCAATCGTTGCTCTATCATTGCAGGCAGAGCTTGTAGACCTCTAGCCGAGTTTGCAGTGTCGCTCGCAACGAGCAAGCTTATTTGCTTGCTCATTTGTTTACTTGCCTTTTTTGCAGGAAGAATAGAGTTTGTAATGTGTATTACCACTCAAGCCAGCGTAGTCATTTAAGGTCAGTTCTGCCACCAAACGACTTCTGTGGAGATCTGCATTGTACAAGCTGACCTTAAAAAAAAAAAGCCCCAAGTCAGAATGAACTGCCCTACTTAGAAGATTTTTAAAGGTTTACAAATCAGAGGTGCTTTTATTTACACTTTCATCCTGCGGGTGACTTTAAGAAGCACAAAAGGTGACTTGAAAGAGAAAATATTTTTTCCTCCTTTTTAAAACCTCTGTGTGAGGTAGAAAGAAGGACTAACCATCCTTTTCAGCGGAGTCACCTCTTTTCATATGAGTTCAGGACTTTTGCCTTTTGCCTTTTCAAACATGATGTCCTTGTTCATAGATTGGAAAACATCAGATTTTTCCCATTTTTTCCTTGAAAGAATGGTTCTCCCCCTTGTAAAGCCCGGAACGCTGGGAAGTCAGCAAGCCATGTTGCTCAGAAAGCTCAACCAGGCAGCTCTGAGAAGCCCAGCCGGACCAGTTTCGGCTGGCCCACCCACCTGGGTCCCTCAGAGCTGGGGGTGAGGAGAGGCCCGAGCCCAGCGGGGCACCCCAAGCGCCGCCCGCCGGCGGCTCCCCCCGTGCTCCGGCTCCGGGGGGCCCTCTGGGATGGAGCACCCTGCTGCTGTGCCCCCGCTGGCTGGGTTAAACCTGGGGTGCAGCCTTTGGGTCCCATAGGATGAACTGGTCAACTTTTTCCTTCCTAAAACCAGCTTCCAATTCAAATCTTTGCAGAAATGTGTGAAATTGCCCTCTGTACTTTGCAAAGGTCTTTGGTCCTTAGCCTCGCCTTCTCTGAAGGGTCAAAGTTAAAGGGCCTTGAATCTGAGAGCTAGGCTGCACTGTACAAAAGCTGTAACTGCAGCTGAGGTAAAGATCCCTGAGATAAATAGAAAGCGTTTAATAAGAAGACTTAGTGGTACTCATATTGCAGTTTTTTGTGCTGTGAACACAGCTTTCCAGGAAGCACACAGGTAAAATAACACATTTGTAGTAGCAGGAGATGCTGAAACAATGCTGAGTTCACACATTTTACCAGTAGTCCTATGGTGCCACACTGTGGGTCGGACTCTTCCTCACCACGATGTCTTTACGTCAGCACCTTTGCTGCATAAGCTCTTTTGGTTTCTTCTCATCCCTTCAGCTTCCATGTGCTCCATCCACAAGGTTAACTTCTGCAGTCAAAAAATTAAAGAAAACATTTCTTAAGGTAAGAGCAGGAGGCACTGGTTCCCARCTGCACTGTTCAAGGGCCGTGGGTGGTTTCTTTTCTAACATCTTTATCTTCTCGACAGCTTGGAGAGAAGGGAATCTACAAGGCCATCCATGAGCTGGATATTCTCCTTCCCTGGATTCAGGCCTACATACAAACCTTCGTATGAAGAACGAGGAAGCGACAGACAACATGCTGCTTCTGTGCTAAGAACAGATCCTTACACAAAAGGCCTGAAAATCAACCGAGAGCTGGACGTACAATGGGCCTGGCAGTAACTCCATCCCACCGAAGGAAAGCTTCTGTAATACAGTGGCATAAAGAGGGATTTTCAAGAGCTTTCTCGGTTGGCCTGGCATAGCAGCTACACCTGTCTTGCAGTATGAGAGCAGCCTCTGGACCAGTTACAGCATGATGTACTTCTTGTCCTGCCTGCCTGCCAGCAGCCCCCGGACACATTGCACGAGCGTAACCTGAAATCTGCTACTGTGCGGATCAGACACAATGTCCCATGTGCCATGGACATGATCTAGCCAAGCCTCGTGCCACCCTGTGTGATTACAATTCAAAGCAACAGGGACCACTTTTGAAAATCCCTTCCCTAAGCTATACTACTTTTTTTTTTTTTTTTGTTATAGCTATGTAACAGTATACACAAGCCATTCTACATATAAATAAGAAAATTAATTATATGCTGCTTATCATTATTATTAGTTTAAGGTAATAATTGATCCCTAATAAACATACCCCAATTAATGTCAAAACTTTAGTCTGTGATTCATGCATGACCTTCAGATGTCACATGCTCTACATGAGATCACGCAATGCAGAAAACACAATAAATGGATTGCCTTTGACTAGGATTGCAAAATGGTTTGAGAGAGATTTATGGGAAGTTGTTACTCAAATGATGGTAGTGGTTTCCAAAATATCTTTTACATAATACAGAATGAAGATGGAGTTCTATTTTTCTCACATTTTTAAAGATTTACCAGAAGAAACTCTCTAGGTAATGGAAATACTCCCAATCCGTATGTCTGCACTTCCATGGGGGTTAGATTCTGCAAAATTTCAGTTCTCATAGTGCTAGTATGTCAGGGGCATTGAATACATTGTGTCCTGACACCGAAGAACCTGAGCCAGTTCCTCCTCTGCGTTGTGGCCTTCTGCAGCCCAGGGCTGGTGGTCTGTGTCTGACAGGTGATCTTTTGATTCCAGGGTCCAACTACATATGTTCTCTGAACAGGCTATGGTCAGCGCACCTTCATTTTTATTCCTTCAGGAACCACTCAGAAACTCTCTGGGGTCCCCACACAGGGGGTAGCTAGAGCAGTAGGAGGCAGCCTGACTATCCCCACTCCTGAACTCATGAAAGCGCCACCACTGCTGCTAGTGGGCTCTTGATCTTCATCCAGGTGAGTTAGTTGTTGAGGAGAGAGAAGAGCATCATCTCGTCTATAAACCTGCAAATCACTGCCCAGCATCCTGGAGGGGAGAAAACATGAAGCTATGAGTGAATCCAGCTTGTGACCTGCTTCTGTTGGGATCAGAGCTATATGTGCTAGCCCATACGCCAGCAGTTCCTTACAACCCCACCTCACCTCTCCATGCCCGCAAACTGTGTGTGACTTGTCCCTTTCTGATGCCTCAGAGACCTGGAGCATGGCTGGCTTTCTCTTCCAGCTTCTCCACAGCTTTGCAACACGCTGCATCAGCACTGGCCACTTGTGGCAAAAGCCAAAGCAAAGCAGTATTAAATTGCAATGTGCAAGTTACTCATTAGTACCTTCTACTTCATTAAATAAAAGGAAGGATGCCATCATTTTGGGAACCTGCCAAAGCATTCAGCAAATCTCAGCGACAGCAGCTTCTGATGACAATACACTATTTTTAAGCATTGGTGCTTTATATAACAAATGATCTCAGACAGATGCAAAGGCTTATCTTCAATGAGAACACAAGGCAATTTCTTTATACTTACGTTTCATATGAAGAACAGTGGAATAAGACATGAGCCTTTCAGCACAAGCAATGACCTGTCATACCATTGACTTTCTAGCTTTGTATTCTAGCAATTAACATCAAGGAATTCTATTAGTTACATGTGTAGTGGTTTAACCCAGCAGGCAGCCAAACACCACACAGCTGCTTGCTCACTCCCCCCCCCGCAGTGGGACGGCGAGAGAACTGGAAAAAAATTCGCGGATTGAGATAAAGGCAGCTTAAGAGAACAGAAAAGGAAGGAATAATAATAATAACAATGATAATAATAATGATACAATATACAAAATGAGTGATGCACAATGCAATTGCTCACCACCCGCCGAGAAATGGCCAAAACGATCGCTGCTACTTGGACCCCTGCCTCCCATTCATATACTGGGCATGACATCACATGGTATGGAATACCCCGTTGGCCAACTGGGCCAGCTGTCCTGGCTATGCTCCTCCCAGTCTCTTGTGCACCTGGCAGAGCATGGGAAGCTGAAAAGTCCTTGAGAAGTAGATTACCTAGCAACAACTAAAAACCTTAGTGTGTTATCAACATTCTTCTTACACTAAATCCAAAACATAGCACTAGGAAGAAATTTAACTCTATCCCAGCCAAAACCAAGACAACATGTTGAAATACAGGACATTTTTCTGTTAAARTAGAATGGTGAATTCTCTTGGGAAATACCACTCACTGACTATGGTGCTGGGACAGCAATAGCAGAGTGCAGTTCGTGTGCTCAGTTTTTTCTGGAGTTCAGCAGTCAGTGCCATGGCACTGGTACACATCTTTTTCAGGGGCCTCTGATGTCCCTGTGTCGACTTTAAACATCCCAGTTCAGAGGAGCTGATTAGGCGCGCCTGTTAACGCATTAGGACGAAGACTGGAGATGCTTTAGTCTAACACTTATGTAAAGAAATGTTCATAYGTGGTAGTTTCTATTTGCTGAGCATTTTCTTCCATTACCATGATTTCACCAGATTATGTATATCCCACAAGTCTGGTAAAAAGAGAGGCTGACTTGAAGAACTCTAAAAGGAGGAAAAAATCCAACAGCCTCTGCTGTGGACAATTCTCAGGTAAATTCAATTTCTTGTTACTCTTCTGAAGATGGGAAATCAGTTATCCAGACAAAAGGAAATATGATACATGAATAAACCAATGTTACCTCTCACATAACTAGTCAGATGGTGACTGAAAGCTTCCCTATGCAGAGATCTTTTTTTTTGACCTGTATCATTTTCACACCATCTTTGATCTCCAGCTTCCTCAGCCTTTGACATGAAAGGGGAGAGCTTGGGAATAGACTGCCCAAGTGACCATGGTAGGAGTAAAAGACAAGAGTGATAGTATTTTGTAAGATAAATTCAGTTGCAAACTGTCCTATAAAAGCTAGTCAGTAAATAATTCTAAAAAAAAACCCCAACAAAAAAAAAACCATAAAAGGACCCAACCAATGAGGAATATAGAGGGACAGTGGCAAAGGTGGTACATTTAACGTCGTGGTCTTTTTCAAGCACATAATTTAATTTTCACTTAACATGGTGTCCTTTTTCATGGATTTGTTCACACAGCTCATCCATTTGTTTGTGAGATTTAGGTTTGCATTCTGTTTTAATGGTTTTTGTCCAAACTCTGGTGTATGGAATAGAAAACTGACTGTGGGCACGGCCTCACCAGCCTTCATCAGACATCACCGTCCAGTCCTCACCACTGGCAGGGAGCAGCAGCCGGGATCTGGGGGCTCAGYGCTGGGGCCCCATGGCTGCAAGAGCAGGAGTGGCTGCTGCTTCTCGGGCATAGAAGGGAACCAGTGACACCTGTAAACAGAAAAACTTCTATGTTTAATTCAGAGGATCCATGGGCAATGTTTTCAGGTGATTCAGGCTGCAGAAGATTTTTCTTGTGGAATTTTTGCTGAGCTACCACATCCAGACAGTGGGACCTTAAGGGTTTTTTTTTTTGCCTTTTTCTCCCTTCACGGATGTTCAGAGTTGAAAAAGAAAAACTCCAGTAGCGGTCTACAATGATTGTGTGTGGATTATTTGTCTTTTCTACTGTACTAAGGTGAAAAGGATATGAGCTCCATGGCTAAAGCTAATTTCACAAAATGAGCACTGCCGCCTGTTTTTCAAAGGGATGCAGAGGTACACAGGTGACACGCAAAGAGATAGATGAATCTTTAAAAGGGCCTAAGTGGATCGATAGCTAATTTTTACAGATTGCAGCTGGATTTAAGTGATTTGTCTAATTGTGTATCAACCCACAGGTAGCACCTTCTTCCCCGGTGACTGGCATGGTGCCCTGCGGCAGAGGGGTGAGGAAGGGCAAGCCCGGCTGCCACGTTGCGTTCCATGGGTTCAGTCTCTGGGCATGGTGCATGCCTTCATGCAGTAATGCGAATCACATTTCCAAAGTAATTAAACACTCCTGAATGAAAGGCAAAATATGGCACCTGCAAAATAAAGGTCATTATTTAATAGAGAAGTCTTGCGATAAATGACAGATGCCATATACAGGCCACTTAGCAACAAATACTGTGTTGTATCATCACAAAAACACAGCAAAATAATTAGCACTAAATATATGTAACTGGTGATTTAAAGTAATAAGCGTGGACAAAAGCTTATTGCCTTTTAAAACTGGATGAGTAAAGGAAAGCTTTTTAATTTTTCAGATGAAACTCTAGGTGTCACTCTTAGAAAACAAGACTCGTGTTGGTCCTGGTTTACTTCTGACTCTTCAGTTGATGAAGAAAGTGTTAGAGCGTGTTTCATAAGTAGTTTCCTTGGATGGAAAACTGAGATAGATATACAATTGGATTAGAAGGGKTTTTTTTTATATTCAATTGCCACAAACTTAGAATTGAAATTAAAAATGCAGGGGAAGAAAAATGGGCATATAGCCAACGACTAGGGTTATAAATCAGATATGAATTCAGTCCCTGGTTTTACTACAGGCTTCCTATGTGATCATAGGCAAGTTGCTTCATTAAGTTTCTCCTTTGGAAAATGGAAAAATTGTCTATCAATTATTTGCCTAATTTAATTTATCCTTGCTTTGCGTACAGAAATCCTCAGAAGGAAATGAATACCTATGTAGTGTTAATTGTTGTCACTATTGCTTAGCGTGGCTTGTTTTATCACAGTGTTTCGGTCTTTTGGAGTAGTGACTCTTATTACGGGGCAAAAAGGGTATTTTGTGACTGTTACTGCAAAGGGAAGAATGAAAAATATGTGGCTGTGCATTAAAATTGCTCATAACTTCTTGAAAATCACTGATCTAGTGGAAAGTGGCAGCTGTACATGCAGTTTTGGAGTTATGTAAGTATTACAGCAACAGTCAGCAAAACCAACAATTTCCATCACAGACAAGACCATGTAAAAATTTTCTCTGTTTTCCTGGAAGTGCTTTTTTCTCTGAAGTGCAAAATCTTCAGAGCAGAGACTATCCCTTAATAAGTAATTTCTGCTGTAACTAGAACCATTTAC
Organism: Oceanodroma leucorhoa; assembly: GCA_030449065.1. Lineage (NCBI taxonomy): Eukaryota > Metazoa > Chordata > Aves > Procellariiformes > Oceanodroma > Oceanodroma leucorhoa. The sequence continues at coordinate 48,272 of JASVER010000038.1, read as the reverse complement.
AGCAAATTCCTGATCTTGGCTAGAGCCCTGAGGTGGTGTTAAAATGTCGTTCTTAGCAAACACTGGGATAATTTCCCTCACAGAGCATTAGAAGGAAGTTAAATTTTCCTGAAACATGGGATTTGGACAATGATGTAACTTGTGTTGGATTTAGCCATTTGGTCACTGCTTCTTCATGCCCACAACATACACCAGTTTCTAGAGACTGCAAGAGCAGCCTCCTCACTGCAAAGACACACCACCAAAGGTGAAACGCATGGACTTTTGGTCCAGTGATTAATAAGATTCTTCCCAAAATAGCCCCCTGTAGCCACCGAGCCCAGGTACCGCTTGAGTCACCTTCCCCCTYGGCAGCTGCAGGGCGTTCGATGGGAAAGGGCTGCGAAGAGAAAGGATGCCTGGGCAGGCAGTGCTGTTATGGGAACGGAAAGGTTACAGCAGCGCTCGCACAGCCGTGCTGTGGTCACCCTGCAGCTTCCCCCATCTCTAGCAAAGCTTCGTTGCGTTGTAAATAATGAGTGCCACGGGGGTAGCTGCTCCTGAAAACCAACAGGAGCTGCTGAGCTGTGGGAGACTCACTCTCCAGGAACACGTGTGGAGAATGGTCTTACCTTAATTCAGTTTTCATTTAAAAATCAATATTTAGCTTGGTATTCCCTAGTCTGTTGGCTCCAGTGGAAGAGAGATTAGGAAATATAAAAGCAGGCAGTAGGTCTAAGGACCATTGCCAGAGGGAAGAGGGAGGTAATGGAAATATAATACTATCGAGTGAAGCTGGAGACTATCATGGAATAAAGATGCTGGTGACATGTGTAGGAAGTAGGTTTGAATGCTAAATTGCAAAACATTATGGATAATGTTTTTTCACTCCCATGGATGGGGTTGCAGCTCTGAAATGCAGTGGTAGACATAAAGCCACAGGGCCACAGAGTAAATGAGGCTGCCAGGGGCCTCTGGAGGGCTGTGGTCTGACCTCCTGCTCAAAGCAGAGTCCACCAGGAGGTCAGACCAGGCTGCCCAGGGCTTTATCGAGTTGGACCTTGAAAACCTCTGATAGTAGCCATAGAAGGCTGACTTTGAAGGGCCATTGCATCATTTCTGGACAGGGTAAAGTGTTACAGAGCTGGATGCAGCCACAGTGTGAGCAGTGGGACTGTGCAGCCACCGAGATGCTGTCCTGTCACCAAACCATGCACATCACACCCGGCGGCCACCTCGTTCACCCTGGCAAACCCACCTCTGTGTCCAGATGTAACTAAATCAAATACAGTCCTGTGGTGACTGTTGGCTGTCAGTGCCTCCATGAAAAGGGCAGTTGAAGAGCAAGGGGCTTTTTTTCCATAGTAGAAAGGAAAACTACGAGCAACTACCTGGCCACAAAACCTTTGTACAAGGTGAACAACAAATTGCAGGAGATTGTCAAGTCCTGCAAGAGGAAAGGGTCAAATGAATTTTGAAATACAATAAGACAGATGAGAAGTCGCAGGTGTTTCTCTTTTGTAAGTTATTTCTGAATAAAATTGCAGGTCCCTTGCCAGTGATGCTGAGGCTTTTGGTCCAAGGACCTGTGGTGGAAACCAGCCCACTCCTGCTCTTGCTCCCACTCCTCTCCTTGAGGCATGGGCACTGCCAGGGAGGTTTTTCTTGTGTCGCCTGTAAAAGGGTCACACAGATCTCCCTGCTCCTCAGCTGTTGACTCTGGCTGGCCCCAGAGTGCCTCCCCTCTTCGCCCCAGATCATGATGCCCTTTCTAGAGAGGTGTCACCTCTTGGTCGGGGAAAGCAGCTTTCTGGCTCAGCAACCCGGCAAAGCAGCAGAAGAACATGCCATGCTAAAATATTTAAGTAATAACAGCTACCTGATTACCATTCCCTGATTTTTGAATTCTCAGAGATGAAAACCTGAGAAAATCTAAATTTAACATGGTTTAGTGAGACAGGCCATGTAAAGGGAGAGGGAACCAGAGGAAGCTGGCATGGGAGTGTGGGAGAAGAAGAGTGATGATGGGTGAGTAGAGGAGCCTGGCGTGTTTGGCTCTCAGCTGTAGCCTCAGTGTGTTGCTGTATTTTTCACATAAAAAAATCTGTTTAAAGACAGCAGGGAGTGGAGCTTCCAGCAGCTAGAGTTGCAGAGAAAATAATGAAATTCAATTAGAGATCATGAATGAGGTTGTATATAGATGCTAATTTCATTACTGGTATAAAAAGAGTGTCCAAAATAGTCTATAATTTTGATAGTGGTAGGGGCAGGACCTGCAATTTTCAAGTAGTGAGAGGGCAACATAATGTTTCTTGTGAAAAGGATAAAATTAATTTCCATTAAATAAACCTGAGGGACCTTGTGGGGAGATTCTTGCCGTTTCTGGTTCTTTAAAGGTCTGTATTCACTTTGTGCTCTTTTAATTATCTCAGAAATGAGTTCATTGATGGCAATTCATCCTCTCTGAATAAAACACAAAAGTTGCAGGTAAGTTTAGAGGAAGGTCATGTAGTTTGACTGCTTCTTTCAGGCACATGCTCAGATGCAGTACCCCACAGTGCTGAAGCGGTGGCATCAAAAGCTGTGCTGTTTTCTGTCCAGACAAGGATTGAAATCTGCAAAGGCGGCTCTGCCACTGAAGAAGGTCTGCAGGAGTTTGTTTAACGAGCTTCACTGAAGCTGTCAATAACCTTATCACAGACATCACAGTGGAAGCTGAAGCTTTTCTTTTAGATCAAAGATGCCACAGAGAATACTCCCTTGGGCTGCACTCAGTGTTTTTGCAGCAGCAGCAGCAAATGGGGCCCCTTCCAACACTCACCCCGAAATCAGTGGCCATGACAGCCTGAGAAACAGAAGAAGAGAATTTCACTAGGATGCTACCTGGCCTTGAGGTCAGCAGCTGTGCTACCTGCCTGCTTTGGCCTTGGATCCCATCATCAGTCAAACTTCTGCAGCCGGTCATGGAGGCAGGTGGTTTGCCATGTCTCCTGATCTACCAAAACCTGAACTGAACGAGCTGAATGCTGCAAACATTTTATCTGGAGCTTAAGCAGTTAACTGGTGAGCACCAGTGGGCCAGTGTCACCTGGGTACACAAAATTTAATTTTCCTTTGAGGTGTATGCAGGTTTGGTTTTGCTTTCCAAAAAGCCTTTTAGTCAATTACCATATTTTTCTTCTCTTTAAGGCCTCAAAGACCTTTAGACACATGGCATAATAGCACAGTTTTGGCTTATTAGCATGCATCACTTGTTAAYGTTAACTGATTGATGCTTTTCCTTCCACTTTCCCCCAGTGCTGCTCATTTAAGTCATTTTGGTACTCATGGTGCAACCATGTTTTCGACCGAGCTGATGGGAAGGAAATAACTTCCTTGAAGAAGCAAAGGTGCAGAGACCGTTTTTGTTTGCTTGTTTCTCCTAAAGATTCAATCAGCGGTAGTTAACAGCAAAATACACCACGGTGGTTTTATTGTCGCAGATGAAGCTCAGTAGCCCGTGTCCATCGTTAATAAAGCATCATCAATTATTTCCTGTTTTCTCCCTCCCCGCATGAAAGAAGTGGTTTGTGCCAGCCCAGCTCGTTGTCCCTAACCACGAGCGAAGAACCCACTAACGCCTCCTAGACAAATTTTGTCATGTCAGTGTAAATGTTTTCTCTGTTCCTGTATAACGAATAGGGAATAACCAGTAGCACTTTCCAAGTGATGAAGAAAGATCGCAGAGATAAACCACAGGCGTGGTAAATTAGTCACTTGATAAAACTATTTACAATTGAGCTTCCTAGATGTGAGGAAAAAAATTTTTTTTTGAATGAGAAACCACATGCTGTCAGTGGAAAAGGCAGCCTGTTTTTCTACCCACAACAGGGGAAAGAGTGTTTCACATACGACGACGCCCCTCGAGGGGTTGCAGTTGTGAATCCCAAGCCGGTGGACAACTGCGGTGGGTGGCTGGAGAAGAGCGGCCTACGCCAGCCATCAATTCAGAGTTTCTCGGGCGGGTACCAGGCGTCACCCCCTGGTACCCCCAGGAGGTACCCGTCACCGCCTCCCAGGAGGCTCCCTTACTCTCTCCTTCTTCCCCTGTGCGGAAGGGGGCTGCAACATGGACAGCAATGGGGTGGCCAGGTTGCTTCTCGATTTCAGGCTGTTTCTGGGGTTTTGGGGCAACTTTGATGTCAGCATGGGAATGGGAGCGGGTTTCTCACTCTGTGAAATGTTGGGGGGTTTTTAGAAAAATTTCCCATTCCACTTGAGCAAAGCCAAGGGCATTCAAAGCTTGGAGAAAAGTGCAGGGTTGCAAATGGCTACAAAGAGGGGGCGCAGCATTGGATGCAGGGCTGTGATTTGAGTCAATGTCTCAGCCTCTCTGAGACCAGCAACTTGGGCTTGCATCCCCTGTACTCCCAAAAAGGCCTGCTGACACCGAAGGATGATCGAGGCAAATATCTCGCTGATAAGAACCACGCTCAGATGACAGATACGTTCAACATAATCTGTTTTCAGACCATAGAAAGCAAGATCCTGACACTTATTCCTCTGTATAGAGGAAAACCAAGTGAATCTTTGGGGGAGGTTTTATAGATGGAAGGGAAGAGGCCACACTGATGTACTGGGTAGCTAAATCTAGTAAAGAGTATTTCCCAGACCCAAACTCTAGGATGGATGTTTTGGTGACTGTGAAAAGACTTAAGAATTGTTATAAACTGCCCATGTTGTACTATGGCAAAAAGAGTGAATATAGGTGCTCAACTCATCCATGAATGAGGACTACTGAGAGAAAGCAGAAAGATGTTGTAACTTTTGCATATGGTTTCACTACTAGTTTTCTGAGTCTGCTCCAACTTTTGAAAACATTGGAATATTGCAAAGGATTTAAAGGAGAGTTATAAGAAAATGTGCCCCCTGGTAAGAACAAAACATTAAAGATATCAGTCCAATCACATTCATGAAAGGGAAGATAAAAAAACCAACTAGACTGCAGTTCATCTACAAAAGTGACTTTATAAGAAACACCATGGTTCTCCAGTGAGATGGAAGAGAGCACAGCAAGGATTTACTCCTCAGTACTAAAACTAGAAGATCCATTTTGCCTGGAACTAGCAATAATACAGCCATGCACCAGACCAATTGATATAAATGATCACTTTTAAGACTGTAAATGGAAACAGTAATGTAAATGTACAGTTTTTTATAAGCTGCATCCACCAGATACTGAGCTCAGGGGTGGAATGAGATACTTTGAAGAAGTTTTATACCTATGAATCCTTCCCTGTTCTTTTGGGAAGTCTGTTAGAGAATCTCATGCTCTGATTGCCAGAAGTCTTCCGTCTTTTGGTCTAAATTTACCCATGGCCAGTTTATAGCCATTTCATCCAGTATCAGTTTATTCTGTTAGCTTACATGACTTACTGAATTTGCTGTTTTTCCACTCTAATGTTCAGATAACAATCTCATCATCTTGTTTTTCTGAAGTTGAACAAGCCAAACTCTTCTAGACTTCTTTTATAAAGCAGGAGCTTTCTACTTGTTGTCTGGACCATTTCTAGTTTGAACTCATCTATATAGCACAGGGTTAACACACAATTGTACACTGGCATTATTCCTTTCCTCCCTCTTCTGGAAATACCTTGCCCAGTTGACCTTCACAGCATCCATTTCCATCGCAGCATTGTGTCGATGCTTCCTGTGATGAGCAGTGGCACCGTGGGGTCATTCTCTTCCTCCAAAGGGTGCCCTCCCAGCTTCTTCTGACTAGAAGCCACACACCTGGACTGGCACTTGTACAGTCACATTTGTCCCCATTTCATTAATTCCATCCTCAAGTAAATCACTTGAAGTTCTCGCTTCAATCTGCCTTTGACTGAATCCAGGCTGCATTTTATTCTTTCATCTCCTTGTCTTTAATGGTTGGTTATTTCATAATTTGTTCTAAAACCTTCCACACCACTCTTGTCAGATAACATGTCTCTATCTACCTTGCTTGTTATTTCTCCCTTTCCTAACAATAGCTATTGCATTTGCTGTTCTCAAATCTGAAAGTGCTACCACTCATTTGATAGATTGATTAAAATTTCTCCCTACTGCAGCTGCATTTTTACATGCCCATTTGTTGGGCTTGTTTCCTTGATGGGAGAACCTTTAACTCTACCTTCTTGCTTCTGCTTTTGCCTTAGAGGAGATTGTTTCCATTCCTGTCACTATCAGTCATCTTGACTGCTTCCGTGTTCCTTGTCAGCAACTCTCAAAACGATCTTGCTCATCTACTACATTCACTAATGCTTCTTAGTGTCCCCGTCCACATTGAAAATTGAGATGAATTGCCTATTTAATTTTTGGGCTGCAATGTATACAATCATCCAGACCAGTCTTAACCTGTACCAACCTCACTTCTTTCCTTATGCTCCTCTTTTTTACATGATGATGGCATGATTTGCTGTTTTTCTACTTCTGTTTTTATGTGGACTGATTTGGTGTGAATTTGGGAAGCTCTTTTGCATCCTTTTTTGACATCCAAGACGCAATTATCACTGCTGATCAGTCCTTCTTTCTGTCCCTCAGGGCCCTGCTATGTTCCTGCTATTCTTGAGGAGGTGGTTGGGTTGGCTGCTGTCATCAGCATAGTATAGAAAAGCCCAGTTTGAAAGGGAGCCCTGGAGATACCTGGTCCAACCTTCTGCTGTAAGTGGGGCCTTGGGTTAAGTTCTCTAGGGCCCTGTCAAGCACAGTGTTGAATACTTGAAGGTAGGTTCTACCACTTCTTTGGGCAACCTACTCTGATGTTTAATTCTTCTCATGCTGAAGATACCCCTGATGCAACTTGAGCCTGTTGCATGTTGTCCTGTCACCATGCATCTGTGTGAAAAGAGTATCTCCATCTTCTCTGTAACTACCTTTTGGGTATTGGAAGATTGTGGTTAGAGAGCAAGAGGAAATGGCCTCAAGTTGCGCCAGGGGACGTTTAGATTGGATATCAGGAAAAATTTCTTCACTGAAAGGGTTGTCAAGCACTGGAGCGGGCTGCCCAGGGAAGTGGTGGAGTCACCATCCCTGGAGGTATAAAAGATGTGTAGATGTGGTGCTTAGGAATATGGTTTAGTGGTGGACTTGGCAGTGCTAGGTTAATGGTTGGACTTGATGATCTTAAAGGTCTTTTCAACCTAAACGATTCTATGATTCTATGATTCTATGATTCTAGATACCCCTGAATCTTATCACTTTGTGGCTGGACAAACTCAATTCCTTCAGTCTTTCTTCATAAGTAGAGGTCTCCAACCCTCTAATCACATTGAAGGCCATTGTATGAACCTTCTCCTATTTTTCAGTGTCTCTCTTGAGCTGGGGGGACCAAAGCTGGGTGCACCATACTGGATGTGGCCTGACAAGTGCCAGGCAGAATGGGAAGGAGAACATCCTGTGACCTGCTGGCTGTAGTTTTGCTGACACAGCCCAAGATACCATTTGCCTTCGCTGCTACAAAGATGAAATCCACTTACATTCAGCTGTCCACCAACATTTCCAGGTCCTTTTCAGCAGACCTACACTCCTGTCTGTCATATTTTTCTTGCTTACTTTTGAGGCAAATTCTAAAGAATTTTGCACTTTTGACTTGCAGAAACTCCAGTCTTGCTTCATGTTTACCTTTACCTTCAGACCCACTGATTAGTTTCTCTAACTTCTCAAAATGTTTCATTTTGAAAAGAAAATATAATTGTTTAACTGAAAAGTTACAACTCACGTAACAACATCCAGTCTTATTTAGAGAATTAACATCTACCATAATGATACCTTTCCCAGTAGTACTTACCTTCTCAGTCATACTGTATTTTATTATATTTTATCTTTATCCAGCCAGGGTATTGGAGAGTGGACAACTTATGTGACTCCAGAGGAATGTGTTTTACTATGATATTTTACTCAGCCCCATTTTGTTTTCTGCAAGATATTCCTTCAGACATTTTGACTATTAGTTCCTTCTGTAACATACAAAATTTCTTTATCACCCCTGCTTTTACTTCTGCTTTTCCTAGACTTTGTTGTCTGTGTTCTAGGCATGTCTGCTGCTTCACTATTTCATTATTTCTGCAGTACTTCTGGAGTTACTCTAAGACCTACAGACTTCCTAAGCCTGTGAATATCAACAAAGCATAATTTGTGACTCGAGATGACTAGAAAAACAACTTGAATCCGTTCCTTCTTCAGCTAATCAACATTTCATTATTGCTGACTCCTTGACACGCAGTTCCTGCAAAGACTTCCCTGGAAGCAGAGGAGGAATTGATGCATCCCACCACAGCCTCTTTTGAGTGTAATTCAAGGTGCAATGCAAGAAATTATAGGTTTTTTTAATAGGTTTCCATGTGTGCCCAGGTATGAGAAGATTCATGACTACTTTTAAATATTTAATTGCTTCTTCGGCAAATATTTATTTCTGTACACCTATCTGTTTACTTCTGCTTCTGGTTCAGGGTCTAATATTATTCTGGTTCAGGGTCAACAAGCCACATTTTAATTTCCTGCTTCCCATTGCTTAGACCATTCAACTTTGGTGCTTAAACATTTCAAATAACATACCAGAAATTGTTGCAAGATATCTTATATCTTCATTAGCAAAAGGAGCAATGCTATAGGAGCAGATCTGTAAGTTAAAAAAACTGGCATTGTGGACCCAACTTCCACACTGCGTTTATTTTGAACTAGCTCTAGTCTGGTTCTGTGGTCTGAGCTCCTGTTAACAATTGGAGAACATCAAGTGAGTTTCTGAAAACCTCTTCCAGTTTTGTTTTATCTGAAAGGAACTCATTTTTGCAGGCTCCAAGAGTGCTCCCAAATGCAACCCAAAGTACAGTGAGTGGGGATGATCAGGAGACTGGTTTTAAGTTCCCATGCGTAGAACAAATGGCACACTAATGTAGAAGATCTCACTGATAGGTCATTTCACTTTATATGGGAAGGAAAAAATTATTAGTTAATCTCAAATTTCTTTGGGTATTTTTTAAGCAACTATCAAACTAGAATTGCTGGTTTTCCAAAAGAAAAATCTCTTATGGAAAGGGGAGAGCATTTCAAGAGTGCTGAGGGAAACCAGAGTTGGTGTGCCTGAACTCTGACCCCTTTGCAATTGAAATTCAACTTGTATATCGGCTTTTGCAAAGCTTTAAAACGATTGTTGTACTTTGCCTGTGTATGTGGAGATAGAGCTCGTACACCACAGCTAAAGCCTGGTGTATCATAGCTCCTCTGCTACTGATATTCACACTACTAGATTAAAATAAAACAACCCCAGCTATGGTAGCACATGCTACAGTTTCTCCTTCAATTTTGCTGCACAGATATGCACAGAATAGGCTGATGTGGCAAACCAGAGGTACTGAAAAAGGATGAAGTGAGAGTCCAGAGCCCTGTACACATTAATATGAAACAATRAGATTAGTTTAAGTGGGAGGGTAAGGCTCCTTTCATAACTCTTTTTCATAAGTTTTGGAAGTTTTTCATAACTGCCATATAGACTTTCCTAGGTACTAACTAATTCTTGAGTAATTGATGGAATTAATATGCTTTCACAACAATCAAATAGATGTGTTAGGAAAGCTATTCCCCTCCTTATGATAATTAACTCGTATAGACACTTTAAAATATCAACACGTGGCCCATGATTAGTAGAACAACCTTGCTGTTGCTTAGCTGTCAATTTTAATGAAAGTGGCAGGGCCTAAATTAGCTGTGAGACTTTTGAGACTCTCAAATTTGGATGAAATTGCTGATTCCGTTCAAAAGTTACTGACGAGGAAGGAACTGACAGCTAAAGAAACTGTATAAGTTTCATTTCCTTAGGAAGAAAGATTAGCAACCCAACCTGCCATGGTATTTATGTTTTGATTACTTTAAAGTATGCTACTTGAGATTGTATTCTGTTCTTCTCCAACATTTTTTTGTTTTATTGTCTTCTTAGAAACTTGCTTTATTTTAGTTTGGGGGCAGAGACTCATTAGCCTCTCCAAAAAAGCAACAGAAACTTAGTTCTCTCATTTCTTGGTCTTTTAAGTATTTATTACTAGCTAATTAAATCTTTACATCGCCTAAAGCGGACTAGAGGGTGTCCATTCAGAGCACTTCATAGTTGTTAGTCCGGGCCTTTGAAAAAACAAGATATGTGACTTTAAAATAAAGTGCATCTACACTCGACCCACAGTAGCTCTTCTATAGGCAGCCTTATTTCCTGTGGAGATGAAGAGGAAATGTACTTAGGGTGTGAAGCACTTCTTCACTTTTTAACTACTAAAAAGCAAAGGTCTTGCATATTTCTCCTTTCACTTTAAATTCTGAATCTAACTGGAAAGTCTTTGCAAGCAAATTGCTCTCAAGAAGTCCAGTTCTAAGTAAAATGTCATCTGTGGATGGATTGCTTGTACGCCTGACTTTCTGGTGTGCTCATAAGTGTTCTGGAGGCAGGACAGAAACAGGTAGGACCAAATCTGCATACTGATTTGTTTTTTTCTGTGAGTAAAGATGACTGGCTTACTTAGTCACACAATTATGAATGGCACTAAAGAGAATGGCTAGCAAGGGGAATCCCCACCAACCCATCTCCTTGATTGTTTTAGAAGAAAGGATTGCATCACACAGCAGATTTCTGCTAGGAAACCTCCTGTGGATGTTTCCAAATGGTTATGACAAAAAACGCCCACTCCGTAGGCTGGTTTGAAACATTTCATGGATATTTTCTTACTGATGCTTGAAATAGATCATTAAGTTAGCCTCCAACATATGCCCACACCTACACACTTGTGTTTGCATGTACATATGTGATATTTAACTATTATAAATTGTGTAAGGGATAACACGTGAAAATGATCAGATTTTTCCCCAAAATACTCACATTTCAACTTAAAATATTCAATAAGAAATTAAAGCATTATAGGATTGCTTTCACAAGTGTTATCCTCCAAATTTAAATATGAATATTAATTTCCAACGATAAATGTGTCTGTACGATAAAGGTACTTAAACTGTGAAAACAAATGCAACTGTACAATGAAAACTTGAATGGCACTTTAATTCCTTGCTAAAAACTAGACCAAAAAACTCCATCGCAAATAAAAACCCACAACGTAGAAAATCAATGTAAGGAGAAGGAACGAATCACAAAACCCAACACGCAGAGAAAATTTGGTAAACATAATARGAGGAAGATGAGTGGGGCTGGCTTACCAACAGGTTGAAAGTCTGAAGAGTACCATTTGGATATAGTATTGAGAATGTATGGAAAGTATTATGTTGATCGGAGGGCTATGATTTCCAATGATGTTATCAATCATCTGCAACAAATTTTCAGCAGAGTCCCTGCTATTTTGGGAGGTTGCAAGCTGGCTTGTGACGAGGTCAATGGAGACCCCTAACTGGATTCACCCAGCACATACTGAAACCAACAGCTGATCCAAGACTAGCATCCTTTGGTCTTTTCTCTAAAAATAACACAGTCCTTTTGAAAAGGCGCCATGAGGTATTATYGCAGATACCTGGATGCAGAATTTCAGATGGCTTTTTGGCTTCTTTTGAAGGTGGATCTGATCCTATGAAAATGAAACTGAATAGCAGACTGTGAATGTACCAGAGGTCTCTCTGGATGGAGAGTTAATGTATAGAGGAAAACATGTTCTCATTTACCAGGAATTGGGGAAGGAGACTGTGAGCAAAACATGTGATGGTTTTTCTATCTATTAATGTACAGCAAAGGTAGACATATGCATATATATCCACAGGAAATAGTAAAAAGTCAAAACCACAGAACACAGCCAGGCCAAATTACAGTGGAATTGTTTTCTTAGTGAATTATTTCTCTTAAAGTGAATTAAAATGTTCCCTTTAAACTAATGGAAATATTTGTGGAAAAGGTTATGGAAATACTGGTGTGCTGGCCTTATGAAGAGCAGGGCTATTAGGGAAGAATTAGAAAACCTTGGAAGATCACTTTGGGGACAACTATTTTAATAAAATATATCTTTATTTTGTAGAAGACTTTACACCCACCAAGGCACAAAGTGCCTTATCTGAAGTCAGTATGTTGTACTGATAACGTTGGATTGATAACATTGCCTGGTTAACACAAAAAATCAACAGTATGAATGTTGCAGCTGCCACTAGTGCCTACAAAACCTAGGCAGAAGTATTTCAAAAGTCTTTAGGAAGAACCCTGAAACAATTATGTTTATTGTAATTTTTTTATATGTAATTTTTCTATTTGCCTTATTATGCTTTTAGAAGTTCTTGTTTTCAATCTTTTCCCTGCAACCATGATGATTAAAAAGTGATTAGAAAAAAATCTCACCCCCAAAACTCTAAAATAAACCCTGAGATTCAAGAAATCACATAAGACAAGAAGCTGGGGCTTTAAAAAGGAAACAAATAYTGTAAGATTCATGCTATAATGCTCAGAACTGGCAGTACCTCCGAAGGATATTATGGTGCTGAAAACAGAAAACTTTTGAGAGTAAGTGTTTTATTCTTCTTGGAAGAATGAAGAAGAACTGGTGAAAATGAAAGGTTTTATGTGGAAAAACCCATAGACACTCTGCGGTTGTCGCGCAAGAGGTATTTTATGCAATGCCAGCCGTACTTTGGGCTGCTGACATGCCAACAGTTGTGCTGGTTTTCCATTGATATGGACTTAAACTAAAATTGAGTAAGATTGGGAATCTTATTCTGTTTTATGGGTAGTAGATTTTAATCCAGAGTTGGATATGTAAAAAGACTCTGAACTGTAGAAGCATAGAGTAAAAACGTACACCATGTTTTTCCATTACTGTCTTTTACAATGCTATGATTGTTTTCCATACTTCACTACAAGAAAAATAGCATTTTTGGATTGTATCTTCCTTTCTCATGGTTAGCTCCCACTGGTAACTCATAGTTTCTTAATCATCATTCATACATGCAGACTGTGTTTTTTGGAGAGCTCGAAAACCATTTTGTACCAACCTGAAATATGGCACAAGAAAGAAGGAGGACCCTTTGGTCTCCATTACATATTGCTGTCCACTCACAACCAGCAATGAGAAAATGTATGTTATAGATCCCTCTGTCCAGTCTCAGAATTCCTCATACACACGAGTTCAACAGCCTTTCAAGGAAAAGGAGGGGAGACAGCATTATGCTCATTTTTATAAACAGGGACATTAACTGCTGTTAATGGGGACAGATGTTCTGAGAAAAATATTTGTTATCATCTCCATATGCTCCAGAAAATTATTTTAACATGAGTCCAGAATATTCACATTATGCTATTACTGGAGTCTTTAGACAATACAGAGCTGATAGTCATACAGTTAGGAGTGGCCAAAAAGCCCACAATAGTGTGTGAGAAAGGCCAGCCGGAACAGCTATTCACAGCTATCCTCTTCTTCCTGGGCAAGGCAAAAGCTTGAACTCTTACTTACAGGATGGATGAGTACTCAGACCATGAGGGGGCAGTTATTTCCTCTTACTAATTCAGAAAGTAATCATTAGTGTTTTGTGGGGAAAGGTTTTCCTAACCTATAAACTTTTTTCCATCCSGCATGGGGTTACCAAATTGAAATTCTGAAGGGAAGTATGAAACAGATGTCTTGTGTCAGTCAAGGTACCATGATTTTAATAATTTTGAACTTACACTTTAATCACTTAAAGTTGTACCTATCAGCTCATTATCTATCTGGACATCTGTCTCTCTACATGTCTAACACCACCGGGTGTTGGTTTCCTCTTCCTTCCCTTTCTTTGGAAGACTCAGCAGCTAATGTGTGTGACATTCTGTGAGTGGAAAGAGGGATCAATAATATACATTTTCCCATTGCCGATTGCATGCAGACAGGAGTGTGTAATGGAGGCCAAAGGGTCTTCCTTGTGTCATATTTCAGATGGTACAAACGTTTTTCCAGTTCTCTCAAACAATAGCATTTCCAAAAAGTGTTTGGAATGGGCAGGATACAGTATTTTGTTTAGAAAAATGTCAAAACAGTTCATTTTGAGAATTTCAGAACTTCCCCCTGCCCTGATTTTTTTTTTTATAAAACAAAGTAGCTGTTTTGTGCCAACATTAATCCTAATGATCATTGGAAACATACTCTAAATCACAGAGATCCGGTGGTCACAAGGAGTAGACAGCTACGTCCTCCATCACGTGTATCACCGATGAAACACATCCATATCTGTAGGAGAGTGGTGGGGTTTTTTTTGTGGTATGGAAAAACGTTAGTCCTACCGTGTGTTCGTAAGGGTCAGTTGCAAAGTCACGAAGCCTGATTATCAAGGCATCTACTTTGCAGATGGTGGTAACATGAGTAACAACATTTAGTAATTACATAGCACTGGTGCAATGCGTATGCAAACTTTAACCACTTCAACCCCTTACCTTGGGGGTAAAGATTGTGAAGGAGGAACAGAAGGAATTATTTGCTGCTTTATAGAAAAGGGAGGCTAAGAGGTGAAGTGTGACGTAAGGTCAGAATGACAACTCAGAGAGGGTTTTCCAACCCTGAGCTGCTTTCCTCGGGCAGAGGTAAKAGAGGAAGCCACTGAGTTTTAGAGAAATGAAAGCCTGGCAGAGATCTGCTGGGCTGGTAGGGGCAGTTCCTTACTAACCACTCAGCCAGCATGCTGAGGAGTGAGTACACAGAAAACAAAAAATGAAAGGGAAAAACCTTTAATCAGTGGTCATAGTGAAATTTGACATGACTTTGCAAGGACATCATTGGGTAATTGGTGTAAGGTGTTGTATGAACAGAAGGGTGTGAAACCTCTGCTTTGCATGAAGAGTCAGATGACTTTCAGGCAGCAAAATGAAAAAATGTCTTGGTTTCATTTCCTACTGTGTTTGGAACAGATGACAGTCCACCTGTGACTATGGAGCCGCACAGAAGGACCACTCCAATTCTATGCAGCACAAGACTTTTCAATACTATTCTGGCATCTCCTTCAGCTAGGTTGGGACTAGTGCTCAGGCAAAGAGCTTGTGTTAGTGCTGAGTGTTGAGTCCCCTCCAGCATGCACTCAATAGATATCTACTAAGGAACATGGATAAAAAATTGGATGCTCTTAGGCCCTTGGCTCTGTCTAGTAAAGGGTAGATACTTGCAGGATACCCCCTGTTTTGTTTGTAACCACGTTGATGCTCAGGAAAGACAGTGCAGGGGAGCCATCTGAACCTGAGCCTTCCTCACAACCTGACTGTTCACAGTTCTGGGGCAACAAGACATACACTGGACAATGGTGATCTATTTCATCRCTTTTGGGTAGAATGGGAAGCAGAAGAGGGCTGGGAGGGGCACAGGACCCCTGGGACTCAAGGACCCTCATGTTCTGGCCATCTGCTGTAGGCTGTTGCCTAGTTTAAAAATGATTTGGAGAGAGGTGATGGTGTGTGTCAGTAGAAGAGAACATTATGAGAGGAGCATGTCAACATTAACATGGTACCATTTATTCAAGTGTAAAGAATTTGGAAAAAGGATCCTATATTTCTGTATTAGAATACATTCCTGTCCAGCTGATGATTTACCACAGAACATTCAACCTTTTGTGTGAGAATTTGAATGCGGAGATGAGTAGAAGGCCTGAATCTAGCCTCYGCAAGCAAGAAAGGGTACGTAGAAGTCAGACCTGCACTCAGAAGATAGCATGACAGAGCCAGATGTCATGGCTTTCTTATTCTTTGCTCTTTGCTTAATTTCTTGCCTCAGTTTATAATACTTGTAGCACTGCTTAGTGGGCAAAGGACCACAATGGGACTGGGAGACCCTGTTTGTGTTCCTAGGTTTGCCTTTCCTAGATGCTGAATGATCATGAATCATCCCATTGCTCTGTGCTTCCATTTTCTTACCTGCAAAATTGGATGGTTGACAGCGCTCTCCTCTGAAAGGTGAGGAGATCTAGTGATAAAATTAACCATATACACCCCCAAAACTTTAACCAGCATCTACGAAAGGTGAGTTGGAAAAATCCTTTCTTTCTGATATTTCATCCTCCTGTTATTGTTAAAAGTTTAGTAGTAATGGGAGACCAAAGGGAGGTCATCTGARAGGCACAGCCTGCTGTGGATGAGGTGTGTGTCTGACAGGTTTAACAAGGCAGTCTAGCCCAGCGCAGCCACTCTGGACGAATAGTTCTCTGCAGAGAAGGGCAGTGTTACTGACTTAATCTTTCAACTCCTGGAATTACTTCTTCTGCCTGGCTGGATAATTACAGCAATTAGTTGTGTTCAGTTGTGCTGTGATTTGTCCTCAACACATTAAGAAGACTGAGCCGTTTGCGTAAAGAATCTTTCCCAAACTCCTTACTTGCAGCTCTTCTTTGCACACTCTCTAGTAATTCAACAGAAAAGCACTGCTCAAATTAGGACCTGTAATGGCAAAAATTGGGCTTGATAACCCAGTCCCTCTACCAGTTGTATGTTTCAGACAGCACACAGAGTGCCATATGTAACAGGAATAATTTTCCTTCTGCCACTTGACATCTCCTTTCCAACAGTTTGCCAAATAATTTCTCCATAGGCTCATGGCCAGTTGATGTGCCTCAGCACGTGTCTCCCACCTTGTAAAATATGCTTCGTTTTCCTATATATATAAAACTACACTTAGCTATGCCACAACATGTCATTTGACTGTGCTTGCCTTGCAAAGCAATCCAGATGTTTCAACATTACCAATAGTTTTTTTCAGTGTGCTGACATTTATGAGTCCACTTTGAATTGTAAGTCCACTTTGAATCTTGGTGGCACTTCCATGTTGTCACCATCCCTGGAGGTGTTTAAAAGACGTGTAGATGTGGTACTTAGTGACGTGGTGGATTTAGTAGTGTAAGGTTAACGGTTGGACTTGATGATCTTAAGGGTCTTTTCCAACGTAAATGATTCTATCATTCTGTGATTCGAATTTCTAGCACAGAATCATAGAATCAGAATGGTTTGGGTTGGAAAGGACCTTTGAAGATTGCCTAGTCCAAATCCTCTGCCATGGGCAGGCATGATAACTTTGCATTTTTTTACAGTGCTTTGAAACATCCTTGAATAGCATTATCACCTCACCTCCATGTCAACAATTCCAGCAATCAGGTTATTGCTTAACCAGTTTTAATTTCCTAAACTAAAACCCAGATGGGCATTGCATAGTGCTACTACCCCAAGCAGGTTAAAGCCCTAAATCTGTGCAGTACTGCACCTGTTGCGAGATGTGTGCCATCTGTCTATGCTACTATTCCCACGGAGTTTTAGCATGCAGCTTTTGAGCCTGTGATTGCTGGTGAAATTTGGCTCTTGTCTCTGCAAAATGGCAGTTCCCTGTTGGCAATGGTAGTAGTAGTCTAGATCTATTCCACAGATGGAGGTCCTCTTTCAAGCTGCAGATGAAAAATGTCTCATGGCATTAGTGGTCATTTGCTGAGATAGGAGGTGCTGCTGGGGAAGGGGCCAGCTTCTTGCAAGGAACACCCAAAGAGCCACCGGGGGCTRTGCTGGAGAGCTCAAATCATACCTGTTGGGGGCCAGTTTAATTCCCATCTATTTCTGATGAGCCACAGACATCCTCCACTGCAGCCTGTGTGAACTGAGCCCACAAAGTGCCCTCTTCCTGATCCTCTCTCTTTTCTTTTTCCCTATGGGTTCCTTCTTTCTTTCCTTTGTAGGCTCCTGCCTACCCTGCATTCATATACTACAGCCTAAAATTATTCTGATTTCTTCATAAGACTCTTCACAGTAAGCTCTTTTCCCATGATATCCATCAAAGCAGAGTTCAATTCCTATACAAAAACCTTTTCCCCAGCTATCCTCAATACAGTTGTTTCAGGGGTCTGTATGCACTTGGAGACCATCCTGTCTGTCTTCTTCAACTGGGCCTTTTTTCATCCATGTCTTTCTGTTTTCATATTCTACACACATAAGTGCAAACGAATGGGCAGGTGGGGAACTTTAATTATTGCCAAGCAGAAATTAGTGTCTTGAGTACTACATACTCCACTCTTGCAGATAGTAGACAACCATAGAGGAATTTAATATGATGCATCACTGCATCCATGCTGGAACCTTGTTTTCCCTGAGTCTATTTTGAATCTGGAGGTGAAGAATGAGAAAGCAGCAGAAATGCACTTTAGACCATGGAAAGAATGCAAATAGTGTTTCACAAAAGGACAGCAGTAGGGGAAATGTTTAGATCTCTAAGTGACTCTGAAGAATGCCATGGTAATCTCGGTGGTTACTTTAAAAGAATACCAGAAATCAGTTGACTGTTATACTGACCCTTTAACCACACGATATGATTTTTTTTCAGATAACATGTAAGAATATGCTTGAGCCACAACGCATACTCCTTAATCAGTATCATCATTTCCCCCTTTTCCCCAACCACGTGTAAAAGAAACTTCAGAATTTGCCACGTAAATGTTACCCATTGATGAGCCACTGAAAATTTTTCCAGGACCATGCTTTAAGAAAGATGCTTTCGAGGGATTCCCTTGATTAGCCGAAAATGAAGGGTTCTTATCTAACACTATCTTGTCTAAATATACACAGCCTGTGATGACGAAATAAAAAATTTCAAGACCAGGTATAAATACCACTGACAGGCAGATGAAGTTCATTCGTCTACTTTCTTCTAATAGAAGATTTAACTATTAGAAGTTGAAGCTCACTGCTTTTAGAACTGACATCTCCCAGAACTTATCTGAGCATTTTAACTGAACCATCACCAAGAAAATGACTTGCCAGACCTACAGCTTGTTTGTTCTGTCTGTCATCATGATTTATTTTGGACGTTTTGGAAATAGCTTAATTCTTGCTCAACTTCAAAATGATATAGACCAACTGAAAGCTGACTTTGTAAGTATGGTCTTCTACTGCATTTCTCTTCTCCTTCTGCTTGTACTTTAGATATAGTCCAGACTTGAGCACTGCTTGTCATACTCAATACATACCAATAGAGGGTAAACATAGAACAAATTTTTTGGTTATACCTTTTTTTAAACAGGAATATGACCAATTTCTTGGTTTTGCTAACCTCTTTCACTAACATGATTCAGTTTTTCAATAGTCATCGTTATTGTAGCAGTTTGCATTTATTTCAGGGGCACTCTTCTTTTCACAAGAGCTTCTCCTAGCTCCATTCAGCTTTTGATTACATGGAATGTTTTAAAACAAGAAATCTTAATGCAATTTAYGATGAATGAATGAATCTTGAGTCAATTCTATTCAGATGCAATTTACTGACACTTTTTTACTTTTAGGTTAGTAATGTTAATGGGAGATTTAGTATTAGTTAGCAATATAAACAAAACGGAGAAGAACTTTTGCTTTAACAAATGCATCTGGTACTTATTATCATTAGTAGCAGTGTGTTGCCCAAAGGTGGTTCCTACTGCTTATTCTTTTGCATCCTCCATCCATTTGGCTTCCATATCTGTGACTATGATCCAGCACGGGAATGTTATCTGGCATGATATTACTTCTTTTCAGAGAGAATTTTGATAACTTGATAATTGTAGTGTTAATTCACCTATCTTCATCTAGGAGGCATTAAAGTAGTTCACAGTTGGCTTCACCTGGGATTAGTCACAGAGATAACAGATCTACAGTAGAATCCCTTATAATTAACAGATTTTATTCTCAATATACTTTTGGTTTTTCTCCTTAAATGCATGAAAGCAACTCCAAGAGTCTGCTGCTATTTTCAGCTCTGATTTTCTCAGAATTTTGTGCATATGAAAGTTGAAATTTAGTAGTCAAAGAATCACCCTGAAGTATCACACAAAGAAGCCTAGTGTGATGCTTCAGTGTTTGCAGATTGATAGGAAGCTGGCTGTAAAACTGGCATTATATCTGAAATTTGTCATTAACATAGATCAGAGAGATTCTCACTGGAATATATATCACTCTGTTGGAGAGATCCTGAGCTGTCATGAGTGTCTTGCACTGACATTAAAATCTCCAGTGCATAGCAGGTGCTCCCCGCCTTTCAGAAGAACAGCAAAACAAGGTTTGGCAATGTGCTCAGCATGGGGAGCCAGTCAGCCTATGAGGTTTCTCTCAGCCTGCAAGTTTTCCCTCTGCACTCGCTGTATTTAAATTACTGAGCAGACAAAAAAGGAAATAGTGACTGTTGTATACAAAAAGAAAAAAAAAAGACACACACAGAAGAGGAAATGATTCAGTTTACCTTTCCTTGGTAGGAGAATTGTATTGCTCTTTGTTTCCTAGAATTTGCCACAGTGTGTGGCTAACATCTGATGGTTAAACTCCATCCCTGTGAGCCTCTCAGTAGCCGACTAACCCTGTATATCCCCACACCTGACTGTGGGCTGCTGGGCTATTCTCCAGTTCTACAAACTGTAGTTTTATAATAAAGTTAGCTCATTCTTGTTCCATATGAGATTTTACTAAGACTGGAAATTCAAGGCCACAGACTACATACTGGTGGACTTCAACTTAGCAGAAAACACGCCAAGATCATATCTGACAATTCTATAGCTAGCTGCTATGCCTATGAAATTTAATTTGGAGCTGTCAATAACTTGCAAGGAGCGTTGGGTAAAATAGATGGTGCTAAATGTCTCTATTCAGATGAGTTATAGCAGGAGAAGACATTGAAAAGCAGACTAATGCCATTTCTGGTACTAGGCAGTCACCCAATGTGATTTGGTACTTAGAGAAGTGAAAGCATTGTAATAGCTATAGGCCAGTGGTGCAAAAATCACATCTCTGGTTTTTACTGCTCATTTGAGTAGAGAATGCAAATTTGCCTTGTGATAAATATTGTTTGCATAACAGATATGTTTGTTCTTTGTTGCAGAACTCAAGTCATTCAGACGTAGCTGACGGTGGACCTATTTTTACAGAGAAACTGATAAACTGGACAGAGGTGAGTCAGAACCAGATATGACAAAGCATCTCAGGCACTTTGTGGGGCACTTTCGGTACAAAGCAGCACCCAGGGCCAGTGTAGCCAGCCGGGGTAGAACAAAGATGAGCAGARGCCACTTCGGTACCTTGGAAGTGAGAAAACAATCCTTATAAAAATGCTTCCCATAAGGATCAAGGTACTTTATACTGCACCATGAACCGATCCTGATGTACAGCCAAGCCCAGGAGATGAGTTGCACCTTCTTCTTTATCATCCTGTTTCAAGCGGCAGTGACAACCCCTGCATGCTGTGTTTTAGCTTYGTTCATTTTCCTGCTGATGAGCACTCACAGACCTTTCTTTCTGACTGCATTTTTCAACAGAGAAATGAAAAAAGGATCATCCTGAGCCAGATTGTTTCCATGTACTTGGAAATGCTTGAAAAAACTGACAAGTCAAAGGCACACGTCAGGCACATATATGAGGAGCTCTATACTCTGAAAAACAGCCTTCCTGATGGCTTAAAGAAGATGAAAGACCTCATGGACCTGGCAAAGCTTAAGGTAAGACTCTTCCTCTGCCTCCAAGGCTCATGACGCTGTATTTTCCAGCTGAGATTTGAGTGTGACTCAAGTCAATAATGCTTCAGTAACCCATCTGGTAACCCCTGTCTGGCTCAGTTCACACTGGAAAACCTAATGTTTCCAGCTGTAGGGACTGCTGCGGATCTGCAGTGTGGGGTGTCAGCGTGGGGGCCGCCCTCCCTGAGTCTTGCCGGAGTCTGGCACAGAGGTGTCGGCAGCGCTGCCGCGTCRTCTGCCCACCAGAGCTGCCACTTACACGGCTCTTTGTGGTTTAGAAATTGGGTGGGAAAGTTGTGCCCGGCTACAGCATGCCTCTGTGGGCTTTGGAGGCACTTGGCTTATAGAGCGAGTGCCAGTGGCACGAACCACCGACTTCTGCAGAGGCCCGCAGCCAGTACCCTGGTGGAGTTAGCTGCTTGTGGGTGACTCATGTATCATTGCAATAACTACGGAGTAGCTCCGTTTCACAGAATATGGCTGGTCTGTGACATGTTGCAAAGTAGCACAGAAAGTGGAAAACAAAAATCTGTGGCTCTTTGCTGTAGAAATTACATAGCAGAGTAATTGGAAACTGCAGATGTCCATCTGGTTTACTGTTGTAGCAGTGTAGCCTGTAGGATGTGATCAGTAAATAATTGGCATGACCTTCATTTGTTTGTTTCTTACTTATAACAGATGAGTGACTTGAAAAATCAACGCAAAGCTGTGAATGAGCTGTTCAGCGTCTTACAAAAACTGGTGGAGACTTCAACCTCTCTCAAAAGGAAAAGGAGCCAGTCTCAGAGGAGGTGCAGATGCTAATGACATCATATTACCTTTTGTGCTGAGTTACTGTGCAAATTTTGTTATGATGATGCACATTTTTTTATTTCAATCTTTTTATTGAGTTTTTATACATTTATTTATTAATATTTAAGTATTTTAAATGATTATTTATAAAGAAACACCAATCAAAGTATTTATACCTCCTATTACTATATAAGAAATAACTTTGTCTTAAAATCCTGTCTATCTGTTATATGTTTGTTGACCTAAAAATACAGAATGAGGCAATGTTTACTCAGTTTCCATATGGAAATCCTGAAATGACATGATACGGTACCCAGCTTTCCATCTGGTGCTGTCTTGAGAGAGGGATATTATAAGATTGGTCTCATCATTCATCTATTTGGCATGGAGATGCAAACACCGATAAGGGGAAGTTTCTGTACTCAGGAAAACATATTCATATCTACTTACTTCTAAGCATATCTAAATCCAAATCAAGCAAATAGACATGCTTAAAAATAAGCAAATGTTGAAGCACTTTTCTGAACTAGAGGATTAATGAATAATTGCTGTTAATTATTGTTATGCACTGAAGCTACCAGGAGGTCAGGCTACTTAGCAATTCCAGGAAATGTGACTAACTCTGTTGCACTGACTTAACTTCGACTCACTGATTTTGAGAAGTTCTGTATTTTTTTGTACTGAATCATTTAAATGTGTCTGATGTAATTTTATTTATTTGGAGATAGTAGTATGGAAGTTTTTATCTCAAGGACTGTATTTTTGTACTGGAATATTATTTAAAACTTTGGATTTCTCAATGGAAACTTTTTGAAATTTGGATAATAAATATAAATAAATAAATAAATAAATAAGGTGTGCTTGCATATTTATTCACCAGAATCTTTGTGAAGAGTAGAATGCTAATCTTCCTCTATGTCGTCACAAAAGATGGCCCTGCCTAGATATATAAAAACGTATTTTATTTCCTCCTGCCTGTCCAAGGTTTGGGAATGGATAATGTTTTTGAAGAAATCTGACAGAAGGGTCTAAAATTCCCAAACTCTTTAAGTTCTKCTTGTATCTGGATGAGGAAACATCATTTTGCTTATAAGAAGGTATTGATCATTTGAAATTTGTTGTTACTCTGATTTAAAATAAGAGACACTATCAAATTTCTCTGCAAGTCAAAGTTATGGAGCGTAGATCAAGGTCAGCCCATCTGCTGGGTTCTCTACGAGTAGTACAAGCTGGAGGCCTGAGGCTGCTCGGGCTTTGGCCAGTCTCAGAGGCTTGGATTTGGGCTTGGGCTTGGGAAGGGGAGTTGGTGGGGCTTCCAAATTCTCAGGTCCTCAAGGGTTTACCAAGCAAATTATCTGGACTGATTGGGCTGACTGGGAATGGGGCAGATTTTCCTTAGGATTCCTGCCAAGATGGGACCTCCAACTCCCCCCCTGAACTTTGGCTGAATCAGCAAATTCCAGAAATAGCACCCCACTGACCCAAAGTTTAGTTGTAATAAGCCCGGYAAGTTTAGGTGTGATTGTTGCAGCCCTTTCTACTCCCGTGGGCCCAGCTGTCTCCCCTGGTGTAAGATGCCTTCATTCATATCCTCATTTTACAGTCATAACAAAGTGACTCAGTAATCCTGGAGACTTGAACTGATTTTGAAGGAAACAGCTGTTCTTGTTTGTACTCACCACAGACATGCGTATGCATGTGAGATGCAAGTGAAATAATGCTGTGGGATTTCTCCCATTCCAGGACTAAGCATGAGAAGCCTCAGTATGCATTTAACATAGRCAATGTGTCCTTCTGTGCACATGCTTTTTCATGAGGTATTACTTAAAAGAGACTAGCTGTCCTCCAGGGAAGCAAAGCCAGCTGTAGTAACTTCTATTAAAAAAAAAAAAAAAAAGAAAGAAAATAAAGAAAAGGAAAATGAAAAGAAGAAAGACAAAAGAAGAAGAGAAGAGAAGAGAAGGGAAGCAAAGTGAAGTGAAGTGAAGTGAAGTGAAGTGAAGTGAAGTGAAGTGAAGTGGAGAAGGAAAAATGAAAAACCTAACAGGGTAAGTTAACATTTCATTAGTCATTGGCAGTGAGACAATGAGTCTCCCCGCTACTCCTGATTAAATTAATACTCTATTTTTTTGAATTTAAAGCCAGGACTGGTTAGGAGCTACTTTATTAGACTATAAACTGAAAAGTCTACAGTCCTTCCACACCTTGCCAAAGGGGTCCATGGAAAAACAATTAAGGCCATTGCTATACATCCAGCAGGAGTAAAATTTACCCATCCATCCTGCCTTAGTTGTGTGTACCCAAGCCTGTGCCATTTTCTGTGCTGTGCTATCCCATGCATTCCTGCTGTTACGCCGTTAAATCTGGCTCAAAACAGCAAGGGTTTTTGCTCAGTCACATAATTTCCCAGGTTCTTGTCATCCTAGTGCTGGGTAGCAGCRGCAGAGAAGTAGGGAGGGAATGAGCAGCTGGGGGATGGAGTAGCAGCTGGCACTGYTGGCAAAATGTGTTTGTACACGCTGATTTCAGTAGTTTGGTGGTTGTTTGTTTGTTTGTGTTTGGTTTTTTTTTTTTCATTTCAAAGTATCCTTATTTCMAACTGGAAATTTTTAAAGCATCTTTAAATCTTTCATGTTAAATCCAACAACAGACATTRCAGAGATTCACCAGTGCTGCGACAGTTACCTAACCACTCAAAGGAATCCAAAGAATTTGTTTCYCATATTGGCCTCCAGCTGAGTTTTC
The DNA here is from genome assembly GCA_030449065.1 of Oceanodroma leucorhoa. Classification (NCBI taxonomy): domain Eukaryota; kingdom Metazoa; phylum Chordata; class Aves; order Procellariiformes; genus Oceanodroma; species Oceanodroma leucorhoa. The sequence goes on along the minus strand of JASVER010000038.1, from coordinate 23,315 downwards.
CCTACCCAGTGTAAGTCTGTGAGACCCATTTCTACAGGGTGCTTAAGATAAACTGCTGAACTAATCATTCCTCACTTTGCTCTGTTAATGTGATAATAGTGTTAGAGAAGAACATTATAAAAATCAGCCTCCACAAGACTACATTTTTTCCCTTCAGTTGTATACCATACAAATGAGGTGAATCACTTTTAATGTGAATACCTGTCATCTCTTCTCTCACATCCATGGGAGTCCTGGATCTCCTCTTCTATGTCATTCCTCACTATATTCAAGTGAGGAAGGCATTTCCAGCTAAGCTAAATTTAAGTATGAAATGAATTTTAATGGATATCCTAAATATTTCCAAAGAGAAACATAGCAGAAACATTGGACATTTTTACTGAAGGTCAGCGCAATTTTTTCCAGCTATGCAACCTTGAGAAAGAGAATTAATAGATGCGCATGCACAGGAGTGAAAAGATATTATCTACTATCTASTAGTTAAAATTAGAAAGGGGAAAAATCAAAAGAAAAGACAGCATTGTCTCAGAAACTCATTGCGGTTTATGCATCACTTCTGCAGCATATTGATTCTGTCTTTGCTCTCTGTTCCTGCGTATTATAAGGGTTGATTTTAATCTGTCATTTTATCACTTTGTCACTAAGTATTTTGAAGTCCTTTAGTAGTTCTTTGTAGCCGGACCTCCTCTTTGGTATTCTGAATAACTTAGTACATCAACAAACTTAATTATGAATATGAATAACTAAGTTAATATGAATAACTTAGTACATCAGCAAACTTAATTATTTCGCAGCTCACCCCATTTCCCAAATTGCTGATGGCTGCATTAAATGGCACAGCCCCCAGGCAAGCCCTCTCACGACTGAACCCACTTAACTGCAAAAACCATTCACTGATTCCTACCCCTTATTTCTTATCTTTTAACCAGTTGCATATTTATGTGGGGACTTTCTTATAATGTAATAGCTTAACTTCTTTGGTAGCTTTATGGTGAGACTTTTGACATGATACTATTTTGGCTCCCCCTTGTCTGTATATTCACTGGCTTTTCACTAAACTGTAGTATAGCCAAGAAGTGTGGTATATCCTGTCACAAATGTCATATTTTCTATTCTTTTGTGCACCACATTTATCCATGGGCCCACTCTGCCCTGGTATTGTGTGGTAGGGATGTCAGCTTTACTGGTTTGTAGTTTTCTGGGATTCCCCTGAGGCCTTGTAGAAAATTAATAGCCAATAAGCCCACTTTGTGTATCGCTGGTGTAGGGGCAGACTCCAGAACAGGTTATATCCCCCACACCCCACAGTCTGTAGTTCAGCTGTTTCACTCTTGAGTCCTGCAGGACTCCTGGGTGAAGGCTGTCAGCTCAAATCTGTCCTTGTGGTCATCTTCCTCCACTAGTCTAGGAGTGACCACGGGTTTTTTTTGTCAGTGGGAAGCAGGAATAATAAAAAAATCTAAAAAGGTCTGGAGGTGGAAAAAACCCAAACCTGGCAGACAGGTGTGGGATTTTCAGCTCAAAACAGCTATTCATACAAAAACTCTCACCTCTCTGCTGTCTTGTGTGGGACAGAGAAGCGATAACAGCAACTTCTGCAATGCATGGGATATATGTAGGCTGCTGAAGTAGGTGAGAAGCAGTCTTGGTCTAGCAACAGCAACAGCAACAAATACGACTTCTGGGTGCATTATGTAGCAGTTGGTCCTGACACAAGATAGCAAAACAAGGCCACCAGTCTTCCAGCTTCCTCTTTTACTCTTTTCTTTCCAAGGTTCCCTCTCACAGTGTGCAAACTCTTCCTGGGAAGCAATAAGGAAGGTCTATGCTAAAAAATTACCTGCAGAAGTAAGCAGGGCAATTCCTCGATCCATGGCAAAACCAGCTGTGGCTGTATGGTGGTCACAGTATGCCAGAGGGAAATCAAAATGAAAGAGGGGTCAGTTCCCCATTGCACAAAGTGGGTAGGAGCCTCCCGCACCACTCCATGCTCACTGCTACCTCACAGGCAAACATGTCTTTTGTGAGATTTCCCCCTAAATCACAAGTCTAAGACCACCTTGACCTTACAAAACAGAAAGCAAGCCAGGTGGGTAAACCTGGTCTCTAAACTAACCCAGGGCTGTGAGTTATTGCCACTCCAACACCTTTTGATTGCATGCATGTAGTATTTCCCAGGATCAGGTCCTGTACAGAATTGGATCTCCTTTTAAGTCATATGTCTGCTGAGTACGTGGAGATACACAGCATACACATGTGATACAATATACATTTTTTGGTCAATGATATGTACAGGAGTATATTGTTTGGAGATGGCTAAGGATTCTTCTGTGTTCATGGCTGGATACACTATTCTTTCCAGTGTGCTGCCTATAGGATCATGCTCATAAGGAGCTGACGGTTTTCTGGAAGATGCTGTTAACAGGCGTAAATGTCACTCAGTACTTCTTCACAGATTGGATCTGTGTTATTAAACAAGATGGAATAAAATTGCTCTATTTGCATAATCATTTCCACAGAAAAGTATTCTTGAAAAGTGCATCATCATATACAATGAACCCAAAGCCAATGACACTCTGAAGGAAAGTCATTCCACAACTCACGATTTTATGTTATCCTCAGGCTGTTAATGTCACCAGTGGTAAGGAAATTCCCCCACACTCACCCTTCTTACAGGGTCCTGAAGATCAAACAACAGATGTTGCTCACTCCCTTCTAGGGCATGTCAACTCTGTCCTCAGTCCACTTTCATGTCTCCCTGCATTATCGTCCTGTGTCCTTCTCCACAGATTTCTGGYTGCATCCTCAAAGACTGCAGGTGTCAATGATTTATGTTCTTATAAGAACAAATTTAGACTTCCCATTTTAGCTTCATCTTTAGAAGGACCATTGAACAGAAACACTATGCAAATAATGCTTTTCTATAAATTAACAATTTATTTTCAAGGATTTATAAAATATTTCCTCCCCACTCGAGCTGTATTTACATGACTACACTATTTCAAGGAACCATGACGCTAAATTGAGTGGTGCAACTAATGTTTAAAATACTTACCTTAATTGAAAATTTGGCTACCAGGCTAAATAAACGCTAGAGAACTCAGTCTTGCCCAATTTATTGCAATCACCATGTGCAGTTCTTTGTTATCTCTAGTGAGAAGCCAATTGGATGCTGTTCACCTGAAGTATATAATTCCTCAGGCAGCTGGTGTCGCTTGAGGTTTCTGTTACAGGTTGATTGATTTAAAAATGTACAAAAGTCAATGGAAAGATGCCTTTTGACTTAAAAGTTATTTGAATTGGTTAATTGGATTCTGGATATTGATATAAGGCTTTTTTTTAATTTATTTTTACCTTGAATGGTGGGCCCAAACAAATTACTCTAATAAAAGAAAGAGTACAGAAGAGGTTGAGACTTCAGTATAGATCCTGCACTTTCATGTTTTTGTATCAAAAAGAACCACCAGTGCTTGCATTATTTGCTGAGGATATTCTTATTTTCCTTAAATAGTCTCAAAATTCCTCACATTTGTACCTGGTATACAGTCTTGAGAAGTATGAAGAATGTGGGTTGCTTCACATCATCAGAAAACCACTACACACCATGGGCTCTATTTGATTTGGATGGTCCAGCCTTGCAGACTTTTGGTTCCTGAATCATGCTTCTCTTTTGGCCACTCCAGACACTCAGCGAACACCTTTTACTTAATGCTAAAAAGATTTTAATATTCACTGTAAAGCTAAACTGTTTTGGTTTCGATTACAAATAAATGTGCTGAAGTCCTTTCCCTCATTTAACCCAGTAGAAGAATGTTTGGAACAAAATGGCTGTGAATTTATGGAAGGGCCATAATTTATTGATAAATGACAAAATTCTCAAGGTACATAAAGTACCAGAAAACAATTAATTTAAAATGTGTACAGTGCTTTTCAGAGATTTGTAGAAATTATATAAAATGTTATCATTTGCCCTATGTCATTCATGTGCTTGTTCTCTTAGTTCGTAGATTAACAGAGACATTTAAGAAAAATGATGTATGAACTAACAAATTGTTGAGATTTCTTATCTGAAACAAACAAGCAGTGATGAAAGTCCATACATACTACCCAGCTGGTGAAGTTCATATTGCCTATCTAGCAACCATTTTTTTTCCACCGACTTTGTAAAAATTATTTGCTTCTTGAACACTGCAAAAAATAGCTTGGTATACTTCTGAGATGGTATTTATCACAAGTGGCTAGTGACATGGATATAAATGGAAAAAATTATTCATTTTAAAACCTTGAACTAGTCTTAGTAAGCTAGCTCTTCATTTTCAGAGAGTTCTTATGAATTCTAAAATTATGTATAGACCAACCACACAAATGCTACATGAACACACTGTAGGGAAAGAACAGCAATTAAAAGAAGATATTCTCATGCATTTGTGCCTGTATCTCCAAAATAAGCTATATACAGATGGACAAAATAGATATCTTTTAACCTGCACAGAGAAAAAGAGTCTCAGATGAAAAGTAAAAGTCATTTCAGCTAAGTAGTTTCTATCCAGTGATAGAAGTTGCTTCCCAATAAGCATTTCACATGCCATAAAAAAACTTAAAACAAATATTACAAACCCAAATATAATTTCACTTGCACTTTTTACAGAAATTACTTTTGACTACCTGTGGAACCTACCTACTGAAAGCCCTGTCGCAAACCAGAGGTGCTCTTTGAGGACGTGGGAAGGGCCGCCTGATCTCTAGACTCTGACTAGAGCCAAGGAATAGCTCTAGTCTGAAGGTCTGTCCTCCTTCTACAATTGTTTAATAGCTCTAGGCACTCTTTTCATCCATACAGCACTCATTTCACATATTTTTTCTTTTGTTAGACCATGTGCAACATCAATTCACATATTTGCAATTTTACTGGGCCATTTTCTACTCCAAAGGGGCTTTTCTGATAAACTTTCTGAAACTGTGTGAGAAAATGGCTGGCAATACAGAAGAAGAATTTTCAGGAAGGCACTTTTAACACTAGATAAACTTCTTTTTGACTTATTTGTCAGCATGATCTATCATTTCCAGGACAAGGTGCTTGTGTGCATTTCTCTGTGGGGCATTTCTGAAAGTGCAACGCAGTGATGTGGCAGGGATCTTGGGAAGTACCGAGTCAGGATCTCCATCTGAGTCAGCACTTGCCTCTGGGTGGGACAAAATATGAAATACATCTGCCCTGCCCCTCTTCCCACATGGAAAGCTCTGCTCCTGCTGGTGCCTGTGCTCCCCAGTACCTTCTCTAGCCTCATATTCAGGGTGAATGAGCTACAGCTGTGCATCCACTTAGTGCTTCAGATAGGAAAATGAGCAAAGTTTTGGACTGGTTTTAACCTTCCTCCTCAGTCCTTGTTTCTGTTTCAAATTTCCACTGCTTTCCTGTGACTTCTTTGTAACTAGACATTTTTCTCTCTGGTCACCTGGCCCTCTTTTTCGCCCACTCCCAGGAAAGTTCTCTGATTTTTTACCCTGCTTGGCCCTTTCCAGAGCCCAGCCTTCCTGAGTCGATGAATAGGGCCAAAACTCATCCTTTCTTACAGATCTCTTTTCAGGACCTATTGTTTTCCATGAGATGTGACCCAGATAATGCTGGCTGAGCACAAAGGAAATCTCTATCAGATTAATGTATGGGTGTTTGTATTAATACATGCACGTCTATTTTCAGAAAAGCCCAAACCACTGTTTCTGCACCCTCAGCCCCCATATCTTAAGAAGACTGCACATCATTCAGCCATGCACTTTAGCAGTTTCTAAAAATAATTATTTGACTTTATTATGACCATCCTCATCTTCCCTCTATTCTTTATTCTTTTTTATCACACTCACTTGCGTACTGGGTTTATGAAACTTAGTAGCACCATGCGAGCTCCTATCAAATACTGTTGGCTAATTCAGTTGAGCTGATACTGTTATGCTTTGTCCCTTTTATCTTTTATGGTATCCGTTAATTGGAGAGATTCTTACTCACCCACATAAGAAATAATGAGTCTAACAACTAAATGTGGGAGTTTTACTTCTTGTCTGGCTATTTCTTACCTGTAGCTAACTGGTTTTATCTTAATAGGAAAATCTGTGGGTTTTGCTCCTTTTTACTGTTATTGTTTTCTTCCTGGTAGTTATTCTCAGTTTGTCTCTATCTGAGTTAGAAGAGTCCTCCTGTACAATACCTCCTCAGCCACAGGAACATGCAAAGACAGTATAACAAATTCAGCATCAAAGTAGCTTTTGCTATTCTAACATTTCAGCATGAGCACTGTTACTGTTTTTCACATCCAAGAAGGACTGAGAGGGGATAGGTGGCCTGGAGTTTTAAAATGTCTGACTGAGGGTTAGCCCAAGAAAAAAGATAAATTTCCTTTTCACTATAGTCCTGCTTTGCCACCCCAAAGTACAGGCACACAACATTTTATCTTACTGAGAGATGCACACACTCATGCAACTTGCCCAAAAAACAACTTTTCTGCAGCAGAATAAATTAATTTATACCTAGCACCTGGACTGCACACTTGAGTTTAACCATTAGATAAAATTGTTGAAAAGGAAATGCTAGCTTTCATGTGTTTGAGAAGGCTGTGGTGAGGGGAAGGTCTGTAGCAAAATTCAGAAGAAAAGGGGCAACGCAGTACCACCGTCTGATAGCCTGGTTTTGTATCACCACATCTGTCTCAGAGTGCCAGAGGCAAGCCAAATTTTCTTTCCACCAGACACACAATTTTAAGAATTGCTGAACTGTGTGGACAGAAATTCACCTCTGGGCTGAGCAACAAAGGACATGCAGGAACATTGCCTGCAGCTCAGCTCCGACCCCCGCCTGCCTTCAGCTTGCACAGGTAGCTAAACCAACAGAAAACCAAACCGTAGCCCTTGTGAAATGGAGGGTAACTGCTACCATAGCTCACAGCGAGGTATGGCTCAAAGGAGCTGTGGATTCCCTGTATATCTCTAATATATAGCATTACATACCTGCTCTTGCTGGACCGCTGGCAGGCAGAGATGGTCTAGCCAGCTGTAACAACCTTGAGGTGAACAAACTTTTATTAAGAAGAGGAATGAATCCCACCATGATCTTACTCAGTTGTGGTCAAAGCTAAGCAGTGAGCGCAGCTTGCAGCAAAGGAGCAAAGAGTTCAAACACAACACATTAAAGTAGCACTTTAATGATCTTATTTTGGTGCTCTTTGGTGTAGCAGTTTGTAGAAAAAAAGGCACTAGATTAGTCACAGGGCTATTGAACAAGTTGTCTGGCTGACTCATAAAAGCAAAGTGACAATAAAGGAATAAAAAATATGGGCAACAAAAAACTGTTTATGGTTACTTTTCCAAGATAGTAAAGAAAACAGTGAAAAGGAGTGGCTAATGTCAAGTCAAGGGTGATTATTACTACAAGGGCATAGAGTATTGCCCTTGTATTGATTGATAATGCTTTACAAGGAAAAAATTCATGGTTCATATTCTTTAAAAATCAGATTTTTTAAAAAATGCATTAAAAGTGATATCACCCACGGTAACTAAAAATTGCTCAGACACATCTGTATTGCAGATGCAGAAAGGCAGGGCAAACAAACATCATGGAAAGGGGTTCTCTCAGCTGAAGAATGAGGAGGAAAATGTGGCTGGAGATAAATGTGTTTAGGTGCAAACCAATGTGGGTGTTCACCTCACAGCTGAGAGTGAACGGAGGAGCGTGTCTCGAGTGAGCCCACCCAGGGATGCGTACCCCTGAGGGAACAGGTCTGCGGTCCCCTCTCTGGGGGACTGAGGAAGGTGGCCTGAAGCTCTGGGGTAGCATTCTGATGCAGGCTGATTGCCTTCATCTCCTTTAATGCTGCAGGTGAATCATCACCTCCACAGCCGAGGGGTAAACCAACCCAGCTCCAGGGGCTGCCACTAAGGATGGGGTGTGTGTGTGAGTGTGTGGAGCATTACAGCATCCACACTCGGTGCCTGCTACCTCAGGAGAGGCTGAATTCATTGAATGCTTCCACCCAGCTCCTCAAGCCTTCCTCTCCCGCCCCCACCTGTTTTGCAAGGAAGATAACATTTTTCCATAAGTGGAAACCTATACACGTTTATTTACCCATGTTTAATATCTTACACTAGTAAAGCAATTTATGTCTGTAATTTAATTAATTCTGTATTTTCTAGGCTGGTTTACTCGTTTGCCATTAAGCTGGAGCAGTAATTACATGTATGGCTTCAGCTGGAAATGACTCATTTTCATGTTCTTGAGCAGTTATCACTGCAGCATCGGGGTTACAGTCCTACAGTAAACCTATTTGCTGAGCAAACAGGATTCCCAACAGATGACAAACTGGACTGCAGAAACTGTGGGAATAGTTTCATTACTCTTGCAGAATTTTGGGATTTGTTAATTTACATTGCATAAAAGCTAAATTTTGTGCCAGAGCTTACCTGGCACGAGTCATTTACTTTTGTTTAAGGTGGATTTGGAGTTTCCCAGCTGCAGTCCTGGGTCACAATGTTTCATTGTTATCATTTTTGGGAAGGATGAAAATAAAAAGGGAGGTTTTTTCTTGCTTTCTTTTGTTCCAAGTTGCTTATGCGGAAGGGTTAGATATTTAATATTACACTCATATTCCTCTTGAGATAGATAGCAAGGTAGATATCTCAAAGTGAAGGTAACAAGGATGGTGAGATCATTTACAAGAGATATTCATAGGTACAACAGGAACCTTGGGAGGTTTGCGTTTCACTTCTCCACTCCCCTCTTAATGAAAAAGTTGTAGAAAATACCATGGATTTACTGAATTGGTTATTTCTGTTGGCTAGAAAATTTCAATTTCTTGTTGTGCTTTTTGAATTCCTGAGGCAAACGGGCTGACCTCATGTTCTCCACTTTTAGACACAGGACTTTCCAGCTAGAAACTGTTAAATCTTCCGGTATTCTACCTCAGCTTTACGCTGTTGGGAAACATGATCAGGGTGTGCCATATGAGGCCAACCAATTTCCCCATAGCAGAGGCTACAGTTCAGTGAGGGGTTTTTCTGCTAGAAAAAATATCTGGTGAAACCACAGGTTGCTCCTGAGTCTTGCGCATACAGTAGGCTGTGGGGTCAAAGGCACTTACAAGAGGCCAGTGCTGACTTCATATTACAAGCATAACTGCCTCAAATAAGTGCACTCTTTATCCAGGGAGTTGCTACCAAAAATGTCAAGAAAATATATGAAAAATGGTAGGTCTGGTAGCACCCTGGTAGGTCTCACCAGCTTGTGTATGCATGTTTGTCTCAGCAGCTTTTGACTGAAACATGGTAGCACTGAGTTCATAAGACCAATTTGAAGCAGACATATGGTCCTGTAAGACTTTTATCCCCAAAGTAAAACCAGTATTTGTTGATAATTTATACCAAGCCAGCGGATGTGTAGGTGAGTGAGGAAACTCCTGTTCACTTTCTCATACTGCTGGAAACTGGACACCGTCAGGTTCTAAAACAACCCGGATCTTTTCTTAAAAATTATGTATAACCATGATATAGTTCAATGTGTGAAGCAGCAGAAAAATGGTCTCCAGATAGAAGACATCTTTACAATGCACAGAAGATGAGGGGGAGGGTAAAAAGCCATGCCAATGCATACAGGTAGATTCTGACACAAAGGAGAAAGGGAAATCTGCTGAGGAATGCAGTGGGGATGGCAACCTGGTTAATGTGACACACTGATAAAACTAAGATTGAAACATCTTGAACCAGCACAAACAAGACGACTGCATTGCTCAGGGCCAGAAAAAGGGTGCTGGAGTAGAACAAGAATGAAAACGAGAATACAATAAAAACCTGACTGTTAATTTTTAACTGTGTAGATGGAAGTAGTGTTGTGTTTGGTGGCAGTGTATTTGTAGATTCTGTAGAATTTGCAAGACTCAGTGACAACTGGGATGTGACGACTCAATGAGCACTGGCATGAAGGAGGTACMTGACTTGCAGGCCTGAGGAAAGGTTGCTAGCCTGGATCTAGAAGGAAGTAACTTAAGAAGAAAAGTATGACTCCATTTGACCATACTGAACTGAAGTTGGTGTTGGTCATTCACAGTGAGACCACAGGGACTTTAGTTTGGGTAGAAAAAGACAAGTTCAAGGGGTGGAGTAGGTTTTCCCCAGCACAGAGATAAAGCTGAATGCCTGCCTGTGAATGAGATTATTAAGAAACAAGAGTGAAGGATATAAACTACCAAAAGAGCAAGAACAGGAATCCACAATGTAGCTTGAGAAACYACCACAGCCAGTTGGAGCAGGTGAAGAGGAAGATCCTCAGTCTAAACACAGATGAAGCCACAGGCAGGGAAAAGAAGTATCACAAAAGCCAAGATATTGAGACAAAATTGGCAGTTAACTGTTGGACGAGTTAGGAATACTGACTATGAGTCTGGCCAGGGACAAGTCAGGAAAGACGGGGAACAGCTACTCCACTGGAGGAGGAAGCAGAAGATATATCTATCATTTGGAAAGGTGAACATATTCAAAGCAAACCAGTGGTTCTACATGTGGATAGGATCATCTCTTCGGATGTCTTTTCGTGAAAATCTGAAGCCAGGCTTATCAACCCTCAAGGCATCTAACTGATATGGCATGAAACAACATGAAATGTATGACTAAAGAAATATCAGATAAAGAGAATCTAAGAATGAATGATAACCATCAGCTGAGGTGAGTGAAAATGAAAGCTAAATGGGGAAGGATAAAGCCATTGAAATTCAGAATGGATGAAGTCAGATTTCACAGTTGTTAATTCCACTTAAGGGTCAGTCTGCTATTGCACATTTAGCCTGTGGCACAAGGACCCTGCTAGATCTTGGATCAAATTCTTCTAAATTGTAGCTTTACATGTAAACTATAGAGGTGTACTTTCCAATGTAATGTCAAATACCAAATTGTATTTAGTGGGAGTTGTTGGTGTGGTATGAAACCATTCGTTTGTTCCTTTGAGACCTGATAAAGTGCAGTGCAAATCACTCATGCACGCCGGCCTTCATTAAGTCCTTTTTATATTTGTGTACAAAACGCTAGAGAAGGTACCACTGAACTCTTCCTATACGCTGTTCTGTGGTCTCCACCAACTTTTGAGGCCAATGGACAGCTATCAGCTCTCACCTCTGCTTACAGACCACCCTGCCATTCGACTTGAATAGTGATGCATCTTCTGCTTTGCCTGCTGAGGCCAGGTCTCCCTGCTGTGGTGTTATGGACGGTATGACCTTCCAAAAGTACTCTCACCTCGTTTATCTTCCCCAGTGAGTTTGTCAAAGATGCCTCCTCCCTCCTCCCAAGTCAAAATAAAAGTCTGCTCTTCAAGTTAATTGTACACTGAGAAGTTGCACTTTGTGACGAGGAAAGCAAAGAGTCTGCAGCTYAGGCACACCTTGGAGGCAGCTGTATCCTCACCCAAGCCAGGTTACAGCTTTAAATGGCTATAGTCCAGTACTATTACTGGAACAAAGCACAGTCAGGAATTTTGAAATTGCATCCAAAAATCTCCCATTTGCAGAGTCTGAGATGAGTCTGGGCTACCCATATATGTCCATATGTGCATGCATATCCACACGATGACTCTGTCTTTGGGATTTTAGTCATACAGCTAAGCTATAGAAGGCTCCTACCAGCAAAATCTCTTTGATGTGTATGGTTTCTGTGACACTGCAGTGAAGAAATCCACTTTCTTGGAAAGCTTTCCCCCACATCCTCTGCATGAGGAGGGCAAATGCTGTGGGAACTGCACTGCCAGATCTGGATGCCTAAATTAAAAGTACCGTAGCACCGATTAGCATCATGCATTTGGATACACCCCTTTATGAATCTGTTCTCTGTAACACACAACTATAGTAACATGCAGCCATAAATTCCTGTTAAGGATCAAGCTAGTGAAGCTCTTTCTCCTATGGTTTCCAGTACAGTCAGGATGCAGAAAATAGCCATGAAAATGTGTACACTCCAGGTCATCTGAAGCAGAAAGGCTCGCAGTGCCACACACCAGGCTGCCACGCAGCCCCCTTATCCTGGCACAGCTGCACACCATATGCTGCCCTTGATGGCCAAGAGCCCTTTGATGACTGATCTAAGCCAGGCCATGGGACACTGCGATGTCATACACAGCAGCTGGGAACTTCTGGGAGATGACGAAGGTGGGACTACAGACCCATGCAGTCACAGCCTCTACACTAGCCCCAAGGAAGGTGCAGGAACCCCGCCATCTCCTGGGCCTGGGTCGGTCCCTGACACCCCGCTGGGGAGGCTGGGCAGGGGGCACGCATGGCTGGCGTGGTGCAAGCGGGGCGGTTATACCCCGCTCGGCTCCGCATTTCTAGTCCCATTCCTCACTGCCTCACACTGCTGATCTAACTGTGTGTGCGGTGTGTAAACAGATCGTTTTCAAAAGGTGAGGTTRGAAAGATATCTAAAACATGAGAAAATACACCCAAGAAAAAGGTACTTTGAATGTTTTGCTTGCTCCCCACTTTCTGTCAGCCTGTTTGAAAGGTCACCAGTGCCTTTACCACATGAATTTCTGTTATCCTAGGCCACAAAGCACCACCCTTAAAAGACAACGTACAGTGTTCCCAGGTACCTTCGCACTGCAGAAACTATTTCCTCCAAGCAAAACCAAACTGCTCAGCAGAGATGTGGGGCTATATAGCACCACGCAGCTTGTTTCTTCACCCACCTATGCAGTGCCAAGGCGAAGCTCACGCATGTGACTATTGAATCAGCACATACCGCACACTTTGACCAATTGTGGCACAAAGCACCACGCAAGGTCRAATATGGGTCCTCAAATCCCTTTACATCAGCCAGCCTGGGCACAAACTGAATCGAGGCAGTGCTGTTTGGTTTCAGCCCTCCAGGCAGGCAAGGTGCTCAGCTAGCCCCATGACTGCAGGGTTCAGTAGTCTCTGCCTCCATCCCAGACCAGCACAGTGAGTGCTTATCTTCATCTGCCTGATTATGAAGAACCAGCTTGAGGAAAGATTGCCTGCTGAGAAAAAAGATTTCGCACATTTCCTGGCTTCTCTAGTCAATGGAGAGCAAAGGGTTCAACAAACTGAAACCTCCTCTCTTCTGGATGGTGAACATGGGGACATAGGAAAGCATTTTACACAGGAGCGATCAACTAGTATGGATGCTGCTAGTTCTGATCACCTTCCTTTTTCCCTTGGAAAGGAGAAAAAATGTAATTTTCATTAGCAGCATTATTCATTTATATGTATCACAGTAGGGAATCTCCAATCACAGCTGAAGCCCTACAGAATAAAGTTTCAGATACCTATACTACCTAATACTTATTCATACCTTATGCTACCTATACATAATGGCACCAGCCACTTCTCTTTAAGTCATGTAAAGCAAACCCCTTTGACCCTGTGGTCTATGCYTCTAGGAGCTGCACACATTAATGTGAGATAACAAGTAGGAAACCATAATGTTCTTGTTCTTATGAACAGCTTAGACCGATACACAGAGCAAAACAGATCTTTTGCAAGCTCCTTCAGAGCTGACTGATCACTAGAAACATCCCCACCCATAAGGCCCCGCAGAGTATCACGGTTTATTGTAACAGAAGAAAAAGTCTGTAAAGATCTTAAAAATTATTATTTGCCATACGCTTTTTTCATGCTTGGCACAAGCTGTTGTAGGTCAGCAGCAAGTCCAGCTACTGTTATGAAAAAACTAACAAACAAAAATAAATCAAATCAAATAATATTTCTCATTTGTTAGAACGGGCTTGCTTAGTTTCATTTTGCATTGCTAGCCCACAGAAGGCTTACAGGAAATTTCAGCTGGTAAAATGTAAATTTACGGTAATTGTGTATTAGCACCAGATGTAGCTGACCACAAGATACGCGCTTTAGAAAAAAAAATAAGCATTCATACTAGCAGGGCAATAAATGACAGGAAACAAACCTGCCTGATGCTACCACAGGTTTTTAAGCCTGCGACTCTCAGAAAAAATGTAATCTATACCTCCAAAGAACGCCATGCATTCTAATGAAATTCCTGCAAGGAAAAAGACGTATGGTAGAAAAAGTTAAACTGCAGGGAAAAATGATGTTTTTGTTTTGTTACCTTATAGCATACTRCTCTGAGGGACGGTGGGACAGATTACTGGCACACAAAGCAAAAAACTGAGCTAGGGGCACTCCTTCCTCTCCGGCAGGGCGAAAAGGTGCTCTTCCCCACGAGCCTCATCCAAAAGCAACAAGCAGAGCTCTAGAGTTGGGCCCAAAACCAAAACGTATTTTCTAACTTTGGGCTCGGACACCAAAACTGGGTGCAGATGTTACACAGAGCTCCTCTTTGCTCTTTGGGAAAGGCATAAGCTTTGAGCATCCCAGGTGGTCACTGAAGCTGAAGTTCCCCTTGCTCGGCTGTGGAAACGCTCCTCTGCCAGCGCTGTGGCTGTGCTGCTCTCCTCCTCACTCGCAAGCGGCAGGGGACAAGCAGCACTGTCAAGTCGTCATGACTCTCTTCTTTCATAGATCCCCTCTTTCAGCCTGAATTACACTGCCCTTGGCCAGTCTGATGTTTTCTTCATGCTGCTCTTTCCCCTCACATTATCTTCTATGTCTAAMATGGTCTGTCTTCGTATGTGCCAAGTGCTCAGTATCCTCCCATACGCTCCTCAAATTAATTTCTTTCATTACTTTTTTGTCTCTGGCCTCTCTCCAGACATGCACTGTTCCCAACCCCTGAGGTAAAGTGGGTGTTTTATCACAGGCTGGTAAGTAGTCGCTCCATGACTACTGTCCAACTCCTTCTGCCTGATTATTTCTCCCTCTTCTAGCTCACCCATCCCTTATCCCCTTCTCACCCCTCCTTCACTTGTGTCCCAGCGTGCTCAGGCTGTGTCCCCACAGGCGTAGGAAGCCCACAGGGAGTAAAGCCCATCAGTACACCCGGCCAGGTGACTCCTGGGACCTTCTACATGCTACAATGAAGCAACTCTGGRAGACTAATTTAACGGGAAATCAGCTCACATAACCCAAAGTGCCCCTTTGTGAGACACAAACACTACAATATCCCACTTGCATATATGTATACAAACATAATTCCTCTGAAGTTCTCAGTGCTCCKGGTTATGTTGTCCATATGTGCCTACTTTCCTATCTGGTCATGTCCATCCTCATGTGTTTTTCCCAGTGTTACGCTAAGGGAAAGTCTTTGGGGCAGAGAGCTTCTCTTACTGTTTTGGCATGATGGCTTTGGCTATTTGAATAATATGAATTGCTGATATAAACAGCGCAAGGGAAGGGAGGGAGGCAGACCAGATATGTACACAGTTTCTCAAATCTCACAAACTGTACAGGGTCCTTGAAAACCTGATCCTGAGTTAGAAAAGCCACGTGTACTTATGAAGCTAAGCCTCAGAGCTACAACCAGCCTGAGGAGTGAAAATTACAGGCTGAGCACCCTGAGCACATGGTCTCCCAATGGAAAACTGGGAGGGAGTGAGGTGCCAAACCAAATTGCCTATTACTGATCCTTAAAGACTGCTGGTTTGCTTACTTCTCCAGTGATGGCCTTCARGAGCTCTGTAAATAATATTTTGGCATTTCATGATGAGAATATTTATGAAGGCAAAGATTATTAAACTCAGTTTGCAATGTAAAAAAACCCAAATCCGCACAAAAAAAACGATTAACAAAGTTAAAGAAAACACTTAAGTGCTCAAATAAAGCTTAAGTTAGCTTAAGTTAACTTAAATAAAATTGGTACTAGACGTTGCAAGACAGACTCGGGCAGCTGCCTTTGAGGACCAGCCTGTCCCTGCCTTTCCACACCCAYCTTTGAAGAGGCAGGAATTTGGGTGCCTAAGTGCAACAGGAGAAGACCAGGGAATTCAGGCACTGTCATGCAGGATATAAGTCCCCCCAAATGACTTCCAAGCTCATGGTAGAGGGAAGGAGCGTGAAAGATTTCACCTCCGACTTTTGGTCAGCCAGAACATCTGACCCGACTGGATGGCACCAGCAAGCGTGGGGCTGAGGGATTTTGGGATGAACGACCATGAAGTCTTCAGCCAAAGGCAACCACAAAGTGCCAGCAGCTACCTCACGAAACCATTGCAGACTGCAGGAATCCAACCCCTCAAAAAAACCCCAGTAGCCTGTTTCGGTTACTCATAATATACCATTAATCCATCCCATTGCTTTCTGTGGAAAATGGGATTTCTTGACAATTATATCTTCACCTTTCCAGATGGAATCCAGTTCACCTGATTACCATGTTTTTTGAAGCATTTTTCCACTGGCTCTGTGGAAAGCATGACCTTAATGAGCTGAGGAACAACAGTAGGCCTGACCGTGGCAAAACACAAAGATGAATGATATGATGGTTATAAGGACCTGATGTATGATTAGCTGAGCCAGCATATGCTGCATACGACAGACTAAGATGTATAGAGCCTGCAGGAGGTCAGAACACACTAGACAAGGACGTGCCATGCAAAGGCAGGTGCCAATCTTYTTAGCTGGGTAAGACTGCTCAATTCAAAGATACTCCTGGGGAAAGCATAAAAAAAATGGTATAAATGTAAGACTAACCACAGTTACCACCTGATCACAGCCAAAGGGGGTGTGTCTTTGGGCATCTTTTTTGATCATTTACAATTTTCTCCTCCTTTGCAAGTGAGCTCATTGTTCCTGTCTCCTAAATGTCTGAAGATATCTAAATGTARATATCTAAAAGCCCCTAAATGTCAAAAAAACACCTTTTGAGACAGCTCATATACACACAAAGAACTGGAATGCAATTACTTTGCTTTTTCAAATGATCAAATAGTGGTACCAGCAATTAAGTTCTTTTCTCGCTGTTTACTAGTATGAGGTAGTGCATCGTACTATACAAATAATATTTATGCTCCATTGGAGCAAAGCAGTTCAGGTGCAAATGAGGGATAATTTCTCAACCAGAGGAGGAAACTTCCTGTGTTCCTTGGCTCCTTTAGTTGGGCAACTTAACTGCAGCAGGAAAATCTCATCCAGTATCTTCAAGTAGAGTTTCAAGTTACAATACAGGAGCTTGTTTGTCAAAGAGCAACTTTGTCTCATGCAATCTTTGTGACAGCAAGAGTATGTGCTAATTAAACACAAAAAGGCATATATGGCAGCTACTTAGGTTTGCTGAACATTATTAAAGGGTTTAGTATCTCTGTTAGATCTACTCAGGACCGATCCAGTATCTCCTGAATTCAATGGATAGCAATCCCTTTACTTCTGTAAACTTTGAATCAGGCCCAGAATGAAGATGTAACAGGGACATTAAAATAGCAAAATGGAAAAGAAATGGAATTCTTACTTTTAAATTTAAAAGGTGTATTATTTGTGTCACAGACATAAGGTATAATAAACTCTATGCCTAGACTAGCAAATTGATTGTCTCCAGTCAAGTAAAGCAATACCTTTTTGGGCAATGTGTTGTTTTTGTGTTAGGATATTGCTTTTCTGAAAGAAATACCCTCTGTAGTGAATCAAATGTAAATAAAATCTAACAGCACAAACCATAGATTTAGAGAGAACAAAGCCTGCCAGACAAATCATTATAGAGCCATTATAGAGTTGCGGGGAGACTTCAAGTGTATTTCTTAGATTATTCCCRCTGTTGTGTAATAATTTTTCAATAATTGTCCGTAATACCTTAATTCCAGAGAAACATATAAAGTATCCAAATTCCACTTTCATCAGGGCATTCAACTCCCTTAGCTTACTTTTAAACCCCTTTTTAGAACTCCCCAGCTAATTTTGCAGCATGCAAAACCACAAGCTAATAAAAAATTTTCTAAGTGATTGTGGATGATTATAAGCTGGATCAACACTTGCATAAGTCCAGCAATTTCAACAGGAAGGTAAGCATTTCTTTAGGGGAAGGTGTGAAGATTCTCATAGAGAGTAGAGTAGGTTCATAGTTCATCCCTGAAAGAGGAAGTGTTTGACTGTCTTATTCAAGAAACCTAAAAGTGTGGTTGATTTTACTGCCACTTCATTTCTTTCAAGGTGAACCACATTAAAATTCCAGAGACTTTTGGCCATTCTTTATCAGATGCTAAATCTACAGCACCTTACAGATGGGATTTTCTTTAAGCAGACGTGCTCTAGGAAATAGAAACTTCGCATTCAGACACTGCAGTTTGCTTTGCCAGGTTTCACAGCATTTTACAGGAGGTGGCAGGGACTATTACTTCCATCTTTAGAAGCAGAAATGGAAATAAAAAAGTGTAAAATAATTGGCAAAAGACATAGAGGAGAATACAGAACTGGTCAGCAGGCTTGCTGATGTTGCCACCATCAAAACAAATATTGATGATATTTTTGTTAGCCTTTTTCAGCTTCCTCCCTCAGTAAGATGGCTATATTAATGAAAACCAGAATCTCCACCAGAGTATCAGAAGAAAATTTAGTTAATTCCCCAGGATACAGGTATGTAAGACTGATAAACAAAGTGGCTTCATATTTTTTTTTTAATAAGCCCCATTTCAAATTCAGGGAAGAAACTTCTGTGCAGAAATAATAGTCCATCCTATAAGGCCAAGGTGGGCTCACCTCTGGCATGTACCGCTACCACCGATCTTCTGCATAAAGGGTTAAAAGACATCTGTACAGATCAGTAGTCAAATCTCTTGGGGATGACCTTTCATTTATCCCAATGCTAGCATTAATTTTGTTTTTAAAAAAATCCCTCTTTTGAGGAATAGGAATTAGAAGGGATTTCTGATGTGATTGTATCTAGTGCCTGTTTTGGTGGAAACCACACCTATCTTCTTCATAAATGCTTATACATGGTGATACTTGATTCTGGAAGTAATGATGTTCTTGTCTATCCTGTTCAGCTGAAGGCTGCTCTAATTTTTAGGAACCATCTTTTAATGTAACTATATTTAAAGACAATTCCTATCCATTTGTTCTTCTGTTTAAAAGAATTAAATAATACTTTTCCCTCCCCAGTGCTCACATACAATGAGCAATGTACATAGATTGCTATTCGCTGAACATATGCCAATTTCAATACGTCTTTCTCAGAATTGCATGATCTGAACTGTATATAGTGTTCAAGACAAGAGCACACTATTATTTTCATTTTTCTGGCAATAAGTTGACACCTCGGAGACTGGGAGTTATTGAGGTGGGGCGGAGCAGGGATGTTACTGCAGAAATACTACATCTGACCTTCAATGTCAGTGTGGGAATATTGGCATGGCACTTTGGAAAGCTTCCCTTGTTTCTACTTACTATTTCTAAGATGTAAAATCCATAAAAMCCCCACATATGCCACATTGAAGTCAAGCCTGGAAACAAATCAAACATCTGTTTATTTTTTTTTCTATTAGCACTTTGCCACTCAGCTTTTTTTCTGACAGCCTAAAACTTGATTAAAGGAACCACTGAATGCAAGTAAAATTATTTCCACCCTCATTATTTTAAAGAAATAATAGAAAATTAATTAAATTAATGGGATGCAGCAGTTAAGAGGTTAGTTGAAAAAAAAAMCCCAACAAAAAACCCCACACAGCTTTCTAGCTCCCTCTTTAGGAGAGAAAGGGAAAGCTGGAAATGTACCCCACCTGCTGCATCTACTTTCATTTTAAGCTCTCTGGCTCCTCCGGAAGGAAAACGAGTGAAGATATGTCTTCCTGCTGTCAGGTGTAATTTATTTGCTTCCGCAAAATTTCATAAAGCTTTGGGGGAGGTATTTCTCATGTGATTTTACAGAAGGTATCTTAGGAAAAGAGAACACAGATTAACAATTGTGAGTAAGCTGTACTACTAAAGGTAAGTATACAGGCAAATTAATCTAGAAAAGTGTGAAAAAGCTTTGAAGGAACTGCTTCAAAGCCATCGATCGGTGTCCTGCCAGTGCGGAGCTTGGGTGTGCAGAGAGGGCTGAGCACAGCGCCCAGCATGGTGGTCCTCCCCTGACACCCTGGGCACCCTCCAAAAAGCCTGGGGCACGGAGCCAGGGTAGAGCATCCTGATATCTCCCAGATCCAGGAATATATCAAAAAGACTTCCTCTGCCTTTCCTGTCTGGAGTCTTTTTTCCAGGAGATGGTGACATTGCAAACAAGAGATCTCAGGAGCAGGAAGAGGTGCTCTCGGCTGTGCTGAAAGGCTTGGCTGACCATCAGGCAAGCCTGTTCATGGCCCACCAACAGCAGACTTTCTCAGCAAGTATTTCCCTGGTGGAAAAAATACTCATCTTTGCCAGTGTGACAGCTATGTCATGGGAGGAGGCTCTCACTACTTAATTTAAGATGCTCCTTCATTTTGCTGCCAGAATGATATAACCGTACAGCAAACATCTGAATGACAGAAAGCAACTAACGAATTTCTACCTCAAATAGCTATGAAATGTCAGTGAAATCCACTTAGGGGGATTGAAATCTGAGCAGCGGGCAGCTAGTGAAAGACAAGAGGCAGCTGAGCAGTCTCCATCCAGGATTATAGCCTGGTGCTGCAGTTATGGGAGCGCAAGGGAAAGTGTCTGTCGATGGCTGGCAGGCAGGGATGGGGAGGTGGCGAGGACTATTTAAGCAGACCACACAACACCTCCTCTGAAATAGCAGCTGCTGGCAGGTTTTGTTCTCCCCCACTGGGGAAAGGACCTGAAGATTTAATATGGTGATTGTGAGGTCTTRATCTGAGGAAATTATTTTCGGAAGCTCTCCATGCTGCGAGTCTTACATTGCAGGCTTCAAATGGTCAAGACCCTTATTTTTCTTAAAAGAACCAACATTTGTGCAAAAATGTAGGGACCAAAAATAATTTCCTTCTGCAACTTTCCCATGTTGCTTCTTTGTGTATTGTCAAATGCTTTCACTTCTGTTAAAACAACAGTGGAGGAATAAGCAAGAAATGTAACCGTAACAGCAACTGAAGACACAAAGACAGGGGCTTTGTGTTCCATAGCAATTCTACTGGGTTGGGACTTCTTACTCCTTCTTTACTGTAAAATAAAACCCACTGTGAAAAGGGTACCCTCTGGTCTTCCCTGTGTGTCCTTTCTTTGTAGAAGTACTCAGGCACAGAACCAATAAACTCTTAACATGAAATGGGGTGCTTGCTTCCTGTGGTTACACATTTCTCTTTGTTGAGAAGCCCAGCAAAGTCATTTATACCTCCGCAGCTGCACCAGGTCATGTATGACTGAGGTGTTTCCTTGAAAACAGCCTTGTTTCAGCTTACTCATCATCTGTTTCACTGAAAATGAGTTCCTGCCTCATCATCATAATAAAATTACTCACCATAAATTCAAAGGCTTTGGACTAAAGYTACCCACAGGTTAGCACCTGCAGAACTCATTTTTGCAGAAAGACAGTAGTTTACTGCAAAATGAAAATACCCTAATAATTACTATTGTTGTCATCACCACCACACTATTGTTGTTATTTTTAAATGCCTGTACTTGAACTCTTCTGCTTGGCCTTTAATAGGCACAGGATGAGCCCAGTGGGCAGCACAGCTTTCCCCGAAGATTCACTTCTGACTCTGGTGTGGTGGCATTATTGCACCAAGAATCAAAAACTATACAAAGTCAGCTGAAATTAATGGGTATTTTTCGTACTGACTTCAGTGGGCCTTCTGAGTGGATATGTGAGGTGTGTGAGAATTGGATCTTCTCAAACAATGATGCAACAGCAAAAAGGCTCTCTGGACATTCATGATTGCATGGGGAAATACTTTTGGGCTGACCCTGTTACCCAGACCCCTGTTTTGGTGTTGCCCTGCAGCCTTGGACACACAGTATTGCTACTCCTAGGAACAAGCCACAGGCTTTGCACTGAGTTTACAAAACCTCAGGACTCTCTTTGTTTGAACGTGTCTTGACCTGCCTGAAGCTTCATTTTCACTTGTTTTATCTGTAACAGCAATTTTTTCTAATCAGGTGGTCACGTACTCAACAATTTTTTTCCTCAGTTTTCAATGGCGATTGCTGTTCCCACACCTCTTGAGCCCCTGAATCTCAAGGCAGGAATGGGAGCAATGAAGATCAACCCATCTTCAGAGAGAGAAGATCAGATTTGAGACCACCTCAGGAAACTGAACATACACAAGTCCATGGGACCTGATGAGATGCAACCCAGGGTCCTGAGCGAACTGGCAGATGTAGTTGCTAAGCTGCTCTCCACCATATTTGAAAAGTCATGCAAGTCA
The DNA here is from genome assembly GCA_030449065.1 of Oceanodroma leucorhoa. Taxonomy (NCBI): domain Eukaryota; kingdom Metazoa; phylum Chordata; class Aves; order Procellariiformes; genus Oceanodroma; species Oceanodroma leucorhoa. The sequence continues at coordinate 1,123 of JASVER010000038.1, read as the reverse complement.
GRTGAAGTCCCCAGTAAATGTAAAAAGGGAAACATCACACCCATTTTTTAAAAGGGTAGAAAGGAGGACCCTGGGAAATACTAAACAGTCAGCCTGACCTCTGTGCCCAGTAAGATCATGGAACAGATCCTCCTGGAAGATATGTCAAGGCATATGGGTGGCAGGGAGGTGATTAGAGACAGCCAACATGGCTTCACCAAGGGCAAATCATACCTGACTGTTGTGGCCTCCTATGATGGAGTGACTGCGTCCGCGGACAAGGAAGGAGCTACTGATGTCATCTACGTGGACTTCTGTAAAGCCTTTGACATAGTCCCACACAACATTCTTGCCACCAAACTGGAGAAATATAGGTCTGGGGGACGGACTATTTGATGGATGAGGAATCATCTGGATGGCTGCATGCAAAGCGTTGCAGTCAAAGGCTCAGTATCCAAATGGAGATCAACAACCAGTGGTGTCCCTCAGGGGTCCATAGTGGGACCGCTACTGTTCAGTATCTTTATTAATGACAGAGAGAGTGGGATTGAGTGCACCCTCAGCAAGTTTGCAGATGACACCAAGCTGAGTGGCAGAGTTGATACACTAGAGGGAAGGGATGCCATCCGGAGGGACCTTGACAGGCTTGAGGAGAGGGCCCACGTGAACCTCGTGAAGTTCAACAAGGCCAAGTGCGAGGTCTTGCACCTGGCTCGGGGTATCAGTACAGACTGGGGGAAGAATACATTGAGAGCAGCCCTGCAAAGAAGGGCTTGGAGATACTGGTGGATAAAAAACTGGGCATGAGCCTGCAGCTGAGAAAGCCAATCATACCCTGGGCTGCACAAGAAGGAGCAACTCCAGCGGGTCGAGGGAAGTGGTTCTCCCCCTCTACATTGCTGTCATGAGGCTCCACCTGGAGTACTGTGTCCAGCTCTGGGGCCTTCAGCACAGGACAGACATGGACCAGTTTGAGCAGGTCCAGAGGAGGGCTGCAAAAATGGTCCGAGGGGCTGGGACACCTCTCCTATGAAGAAAGGCTGAGAGAACTGGGATTGTTCAGCCTGCAGAAGAGAACGGTCCAGGGAGACCTTTCAATATATAAAGGGGACTTATGAGAAAGACAGAGAAAGACTTTTTACCA